>LWCA01000746.1:0-19318 GCA_001642005.1 Intoshia linei | reverse complement strand
GAAAAATATTTTATTATTAATAATTATAATTAATGTATTCAGTACAATTTTTTTCGGGTGAATGTTGCCGATATTGAAATAAATCTCAATATGATAATAAAGTAATACTGCATTGATCTTCAATTTTTAAATAAAGGCAGTTTTGGTTTTAACAATGATGCTGTAAGTTTCTGAGGTGAAATTTACGATAATGTTAGTGATTTAAAAAATTTATCCCAGAAGTTTTGTATAAAATTATAGGATGCATTTTAAAAAGGAGTACTTTTGGTTTTTAACCCTTAAGGACTCAACATAATCATTATAATCAAACAGAAAAGAAATTGAAATTGGCATTTTTAAAACACTAAATTTCTTGTTTTCTTAAACTGGAACAAACAGACGGACTTAAATTTTTAGCCAAGTTATTTTATATAAGTAAAAATTAATAGAAAATATTAATAAATTGCTTCAAATACGTGTAGTAAATTTACTTTATAAAATTAACAGTACATTTTGGAAATATCTTTCTTATACTTTTTAATTATATTGTATCGTTTTAATTTAAGTGTTGGAGTCAAAAGATTGTTATATATTGTAAAATCCTCTTCCATCACAAGCAATTTTTTAGTTTGTTTAAATGACATTAAACCATTTTTTTTGTTCAATACATTCAAATCATTAAGTAAATTTTCATTAAATTCCTAAAATTTGTAATAATATTGAATAAAATGTTTTATTATTTCTTAAAAGGCACAGCATAGTGACATGGTAAGGAATAATATATGCTTGTCGAACATTTCAAATTATTTATCCCATGTTTAGTTGAAAACTTTACCTCGTTTGAACATAATTCTTGGTTTGTAGATTTTTCAATACATTTTATTAATTTAAATTTCCTAACGTTTTCAAAATCCGGAACAATAATAGCAATGGCATAATTTTTCAAGTCGAAAAACCTTCGCACTTTCCCATACAGCAAAATATTTTTGGCAAAAATCGAGTGATTATAAACCCTTTCAACTTTTGCGGGTACGATATATTCTCTTTATTTTGAACAGTGTTTATTAAAGAGATTAAGAGGCTCTAATACCTGCGACAATTTAAACATGCTCTTTTTCCTATCAATTATTTTTAATGAACCACTTTTTGTCCATTTTCCAATATCTCCAGTATGAAATCATCCATTTATCATTACTTGATTTGTCAATTCTGGTTGATTGTAATATCCTTTAAAAATCGTATAAAAATGTGTGTTAATAAATATGTATTAAAATCCGGAACACCACATTTCTAAATTAATTGTATTGGTCTTCAACTAAATTTTTCAAACCGGCATGATGTATTGAATTAATTATCACATTAATATCACAATAACAATGCAATCATTGAATCTACCCGTCAATATATGTTGTTAAATTACAGTTACACGAATGTATTGTTAATCGACCACGTCAAGTGTTAGTTTCATACATGGCAGTATTATAAATTAATATTAGTCGTATTAATCAGATATTAATGTAGTCTCATATGTAAATATATGCCCACATCTCTTCTATAGCCATTGAACAATATACTATTTAGTTAAAAGACTCCAGAGACAATGAGTCTTATAAGGCTAACATGATTGGTCAAGCATCATAATGTTTATTGGTTTCCTCTATATGTGATGATATAATTCAAATTAAGATAAATTTTCATTCTTTTGTTTTTTATTTCTAGTTCGCTTTAATATTTTCAATAATAATTCAAAATGACGCAAGGTAATTATTTTAGTAAATATTTTATATGGAATTTAAGGTAACAATTATATTTATAGAGATGAGGATGAGAAAAATAACATAACTAGTGATACGACGACAACCACAACAGTACCTGTTACTGATACTGTTGAGACAATAGAATCAGGGTATCCCAGCATAGAATAACATAGCCAAGCATAGAATCCCAGCAAAATCGGCCAATGAGGACAGCAAACAGAGTAAATTGATGACATATAGTTGTATATTTTCTATTTAGGCTCATAAAGATCTCTAGTCAAAATTGATACGATAATCATATATTTTAAATTTTATTATATAATAAAGCTTTATTTCATTCATTGTGTTTTTCTTCATAAAATTTGGCTTTTTCCTTTCTATTATTCAGTCCACTGTTTCCTAAAATTATGTGTCTCCAACATATACTAACAATTTTAAAAATATTTACAGTTAAATAAAAATTCTCTGATATAAAAATATATTAATGCATTAATAAACGTTATACAGCTCAAACCGACCATATCATAAATATAAATTGACACTGTAAGTACATTAATATTTCTCATATTTTGATTTATAATTTTAGTCAACTTAAAATTATATAAAATATCACAACTGAAAAACAATTGATGACAATGTTCATAGTTTAAAAAATTACAAGAATATGTTTTTTAAAAATCTAGGACACTTTTCTTTTAAAAAGAGTCATTTGTCGTTTTGGCCTTGAATGTGTCAATTTTTTTGTGTGAAATGTATCATATTTTCTGCAGTGGTTAAAACTGACTTGATATTTTTGTTATGTAAATATATGGCTGTCAGTTATCCCTATAAATGGTTACACACAGACACAGATACATGTTTTAAAAACTTGGAAAAACAGCAATGGCTACTGGTGTAGTTACCCTCCTTTTTGAACTTGCTACTAAAACAAAAAATAATTATTGTTTTCACACACCTTATGTCTGCCTATATGTATTCTACGTTATAAAATATAGTATCGTGAAATTAAATAATTAATTAAATTCTCGCAATTTTTAATCCTAAATGTACTAAATAGTTTATCACATATTAAAGGTATTGATATAAAATGTTCATTATCAAAATAGAATTAATTATTAAAATTAAATTAAATCAATAAATTTAGTCGAAATATTAATATTAATACAAAACAATATGAACAATGTATATTGTCATCATATCTGAATTGTCGGGATTCATTAGTGATATATAACTAAAAACATGCACGTGTGTATTATATTATAAGATTATAATCTAATAACAGTAGGATATTATGCATGTTCTAAATTAAAATTTTAAATAAAATATTAATGTACAATGTACATTAATATGTATTTGTATAGTAGTATTAGTATAAGTATTTGTATAATGTATTATTGAATATAAAATATAATATAAAAAAAGTACTAAAATTTTACAAAACAATTATTGCAATCTTTTCAAAAGTTTTTTATCAACTAACTTGAAAGATTGATGACCCATTGCATAAATATTGAATAATATGGATCAATCTTTCTTTGTATTAAACAAAATTTGTATGGTAAATTTGTTTATTTGAATTTTGAATATACTACAATGTATTAAATGGTCCATCAGATTTATTATGCCATAAATTTAAATTTGACAATACTTGAACTAGCTTTTAATTTTAATCTTAATGATTATAACATGATGGTGAATAGCAAAAATTTAATCTTAAGACCCATGTTGTGTTGTTATCCAAATCATCATTGATAGCACACAAATGATGATCGGTTACATATGAATATGATAAAACATAATACATACTGATGTACTGTATATAATATTAGTACTAAATTTCATTGTCCGATTTATCGTTGAAATACTATTTGATTTTTCTTTTACACATTTATAAATTTTAAAAGGTAGTAATTTACATTTATATTACATAACATAATCTACATTTGATAATAAATGTATTTGTACGTTAATTTACTGATGAGCATTTTAGATATACAATATGCTCCCAATCAAGGATGATAAACTTTGGTATGAACTTCGCGATACCGAAAAAAAGACTGATTCAGAAGATAAAGTTGAAATAAAATGTCATTGTAATTTTTCCTATTGTAACATTTGCTCAAAAAAAGAAGACATGTATTGTTAATTCCGAATTAAATTTTTATATGCAAACTATTTTTTTTTATTTATACTCATTAAATATCGACATCACTATTACAAAACCTTTCCAATACTTTTATTTAATCGTTTAAATCAGCTTCCTCGGTCAGATCAGTTTAATGGTCCCATTTTATTCTCCACCATATTGCCTAAAAATCAGTAAAACCAAAAATCATAATAATAAAAGTTAATAAATTTGGCTCGACTCTTAAAACAATATTTCTTGGCACTTGATTATTTCAGGTATATTTTTATAAAATATATTCATGGATAGAATATGGTTAATTTTGATGAAACATTTTTTAACACCCATTACAAAATATCGTAATTCCAGTTTCACATTAATTAAAAACAGTAATAGTTGAGCTTAATTTAATTTAATCTACATATATTTTTTGATAACATCAAATTTGTGTCGTAACGTAGAACCTGAATAAAAAGTGAATCTCTAAATAAATTGTGTGTTTTTAACAATATTCTAATAATGTAAAATAAATTTTGTCAAGTTACTTTGGCGTATTTATACTCAATGCATTACAATGCCCTTACATACTGTATATTGCAATTTCAACCAGTGCGCCACGCCAAAATATAAACGCGATCCCTTAATCATTTTTATCAAGTATCTTTATTTTATAAAAATTAAGATTGATTTTACGGTTGAGTCCATGAATAATATAAAAAATTTTGAAGGGTTTAAAATGTATAAGTCATTCATAAAAATGTTGGTAATACCTTAAAACGTTATCTATGTATTGATAAAAGCTAATGATTCCTAAAATTTGCTAGTACAGTTGTATTGGAGTTTTTAAAGGTTGAAAAATTATACAAAAGTGTGGGATAAAATTACTTAGTATCGTGTAATGCTACATGTAACAATTAATATCCAATGTAGATTAAATAACTAGTTGGTTGTCGTTGTATATGAATATTATCTTGGTTATTAAAAGAACATTTTCATTTTCAATACTTGACATAATATTTCATGATATTAAATTTAAATTATAATTTTTTACTTTACTCAACATTGGCAAACATGCAGAACATTAGCGATAAAATTATCAAATATCGTAGTACAATGGAAAATGGAAACCATGAAGATAAAAAAAATTCTAATATTAATGTCACCTCTGAGGATGAAGTGTCAAATGACACAGCTGTTGATTATACTAGTGAGGATGACACAACGGGAAAAGGACTAGTATATGAATGTAATTATTTTATTGGTTAGATGAGTGGTTACCAAATCGTGTACCGCGCCGCAAAACAAAATTAAATGCGTGACGAGATTTTTAACTATAATTCAAAAATTGAATAAATTAATAAAAATTACAGGGTGATTAATTTATAATTTTCAACACACGTTAGTGTAAAACAAACAAATCACCAAACGTTTTGTAGAGACATTTTAATAATTTTTAAACATTTGGATTCATACTTTTTTGGAGACTATTTCAGTAAAACTCAGTCAATTTTTCGAGTCAATCGATTTGAAGTGTCAATAATAAATTTTTTTACATATTGAGTGCGCTTAACAGTAAAAAGTTTGGGAACCACTGGGTTAGATGTACATTTTACAGAGGTATCAGTTATTTAATTTAAAATATATTTTAATATATTATTTTATTGTAATATTTTTGTCAATAAATTTACTAACTTAAAATCATGACCCACCATGGTCATCATCGCATTTGTATAAAATTATAATATTATGTACAATGTACATTATGTTTTACTATACATGTACTGATAATGGGATATATTTGAAATTTAGCCATTATAATATTATGAAATGCTAGCTTAATATAAATAAGGATTCAATATACATTTATGTATAACAAAAGGTTATTATAACATATCGACTTGTTAATTTAAATTTATGTAACACTGATGTTATTTTAAAGTTTCAAACTTTACATTTTACAATTTAAATATACATTACTTTTATTCATCATTTTTTATTTCTTACATCTATTGTTTTAATTTATTATTCTTTAATTACACTTATTAATCAGCATGTTAGTCCCTATCTATCATAAATTCAAAATCTATTATGATTGAACGGTTCATGCGTATAAAATTATATCAAGATAAATGGGTCAATAATGTGACTACCACCAAATATTCAAATCGGCTTTTATATGTCACAAAATTTACGATTCATTTAAGACACCTATTGATTATTGATATTGATATTCATTGTTCCGGATCAATAGGAATTAATAAACGGACGAATAATTCCAAATATAACTACATTATGTATTATATAATGCGTAGTGATCACAGATCACTGATTACGACAAAAATAGAAACCTAAAATAGTAACTAATGAAATGTAAATTAGCCTTCAAAAAGCGTAAACAGCTTTTGAAGAAGGGTCGAATAACACTGATGTCTCAGTAAACTAATATATTAACAAAATAATAATAATACATGAGTAAACTAATGTATATCAGTTGAAAAAATATAAACGCCAGTTACGTGGCCCATTGTTGAGGCATTAATCGGTTAATTTTAGGGATTGTATTGGGGTTGCAATCCTAAAATTTTAAAATTATAAACATTATCATAAATGTAAATTTTAAAAAATATCTTAAGGGCCAAAACCCCAAAGTACCCTTTTTTTAAGAAAACAGCCCTTGAATTTCAAAAAATTTACAGGTGTTAGAGTTGTATCATGTTAACACACATAAAAAATTTCAATCTGAATAAGTGACGACTAGCCACAATAGATTGTACATTTAAAGCTAATTGTAATATTGTATACTAAAATTTTAAGTCAATTTCAGGTTTTATTTAGTTATGTATATGTATAATTATTATTATTAATATTATTATTTGAAATAAAATGAAAGCGTCATCTAATTAAGTTTTAAATATCGAAATTAAATGAAAATTAATTAACGCGTTGAATGGTAACTCTATTATTTTATGTATTTTTTCATTTAGAGGACAGTTTCACAATCTCTAGTTGCCGGTTCCCTTAAATTGATAAAAATTAAATTACTTTAAAATTTCTTTTTTAATGTATCAAAATTATAAAAACTACATATTATCTTAAAAGTGGTCAATTTTGGTTGGCCCATGATTGAATAAAATGGACAAAACTATCATCAAACCATTAAAATTTTAATATCAAAATTCTAACAAAAACCACATCAAAGATTCTTTAAAACATTCTTTAAACATCAGAGAACTTTAAAATAACTTGAAAAGTTTAAAACAAAAATTAAAATAATGATTAAATTGATTAAAGTTGTTTTTTACCGGGAATGCGTCGATTTCTGAGGTTCAAATTTTGTATCTAGATAAATAACTTCACGTTCATTACTTTCTTAAATAAATGCTAACAGACAGAAAATGAATAGACCGAATTTGAATACTTTATCAAGTTCGGGTCTGGTTATAATTTTTTTAATTAAATATTTCTTTAGGACGAGAAATGTATCATTAATATGGCTTGATAAGTCTCGGTGAGAAGTAATGTGGCTAATATTTTACTAATAATAATACTAATAATATGTATAATAATCTAAGCTTTATTAAAAACTCAAATAGACAAAATTGGAACTAATACATTAATAAATAATACATAGTACATGTAGTAATATTAATATAAATTACATCTTGAAAAGTTTTGTGTTTCAAATCTGCTTTATTATTCTTTTCAAAATTCTTCCAAATCATACATTTTTCCGTTTCTAGAAATTTGTTTAATTTTAATGATAACAAACAAGTGGTTTCCATCATGGTATGGTTTTGTTAAAAATTATTATAATTTTGTGTTAATAAAACTTTGTTTGTTATTTTTTATATTTTTTGCAAACCCATGGCGTGCCTAGTGGGTAACACTGCGTCAAATATTAATATAATCGTATAATTTAACAAAAATTAATTACTGCACATGTTGTATCCAGTGAGGAATAAATCATACACATTCCTATATTTATCAGGGTCAACTTTATCAATTTTCGGTAATACGGAACTTCGAATATCATCAAACTATTACCACATAAATTATATTGATTTTCATATTTTAAGGTTTTTTCATGGTATTTTCAAATTCAGACCAATTGCAGATTTTTATTTACAAAATTAGAAAAAACAAATTGCGGCCCTGAGGGCCGCTTTACTATCTACAATGTAAATGGTACATACTTTTCTGAAAAAAATAACAGACAATGGATTACATTTTTAAAAGTTTTGAAAAATTGTCGCTAAAAATTGAAACCACTGTTTTACCATCCAATTTTAATTAAAAAAATTTTTTTCAGATAAACTAAAAAACGTGTCTACTTTGATCGTACCCAATATTTAAATAACATAAATAATACGAAATATAATAAAAAAATTACAGATTCAATCGAATTTGAATGTAAATATACAATGTATTTGTATTTGTATTGCGCATAATATGTAACGTTTGAATAATTTAAACTAAAAAAATTAGCATATATATTGATATAAAAAATCCTACTATTCACTATTATCAATCCTTTAAAGGAGTGGTTCCCAAATTTTTTTCAGGTGGAACCATCATATCACATTACTTTTTACTTTAAAGTGAATTATTCCATCTTAATTTTGTTTTGTTAACATTTGCGTAAAGTATTTTAAAAACAATTGTTGTCCCATTTTTTTAATTTATTAGACAGAATGTGTGTATAATATTAAAAATAAAGTAAAAACCAGGGATCAGAAAAAATTAATTGCAAATTTTTTTTCAATTAATTAATCGTTAAAATATATAAAACCCAATTGTCATTAAAGTTATTATTAAAGTTAAATCATTGTTATTAAAGTGGCCAGAAACAATACATACCATCAATTTTAAATTATTTGGTGTTAAATGTAAAGCCAAAATTACTTATCTATGATGACAAATAAAAATTTTCGGTTTAAAATTTATTGGGTTATTTCACCAATGGAAGAAATTAATTTTGGTGTAGAAGCTCGTTTTAATTTTATTTTATGGGTTTTAAAACTTTATAATAAAAGTTTTGATGATGTTGTCTGTTTAATTGATAATAATTGTGCAACAAACAAATCACTTAATGATAAATGTCATAAACCTCTTGTGAATACGCTTCTCATAAATTTAACTTAAGTGTAAATAAATATCTCTTAAAGCATGAGATTGTTTTGAATATGTGTAATTAAAATGTACAAATATGTAATTAAATACTGACAAAATATTTTAGTGTGTATACTGACAATTTTATGTTGAAAATACATAACATTTTTTATTAAAAAATGTCAGTATTTTAATTAAATATTAACCAATTAATTAATCCCCTTTTTAAAACATATATGTGTATGTGTGTAACCAGTTCTAGGGATAACTGACAGTCCATATATTTACAAAACAAAAATATCAAGTCAGTTTTAATCACTGCGAAAGTATGACATATTTCGATATGATATATATAAGGAAAAAGCCAAATTATATGAAGAAAAAAGCAATAAATGAAATAAAGCTTTATTATATAATTAAATTTAAAATATATGATTATCGTATTAATTTTGACTAGAGATCTTTATGAGCCTAAATAGAAAATATACAACTATATGTCATCAATTTACTCTGTTTGCTGTCCTCATTGGCCGGTTTTGCTGGGATCGACCCTGATTCTATTGTTTCAACAGTATCAGTAACAGGTACTGTTGTGGTTGTCGTCGTACCACTAGTTATGTTATTTTTCTCATCCTCATCTCTATAAATATAATTGTTACCTTATATTCCATATAAAATATTTACTAAAATAATTACCTTGCGTCATTTTGAATTATTATAAAAATATTAAAGCGAACTAGAAATAAAAAACAGAAGAATGAAAATTTATCCTGATTTGAATTATATCATCATATATAAGAGGAAACCAATAAACATTATGATGCTTGACCAATCATGTTAGCCTTATAAGACTTATTGTCTCTAGAGCCTTTCAACTAAATAGTATATTGTTCCATGGCTATAGAAGAGATGTGGACACATATTTACATATGAGACTAGATTAATTAATTAATGAGTGTTCCGCATTTTAATACATTTTTACTACGTCTTCCAAAAATTTTCTTTAATTTTTTATAAACTAAAAAGTTTGACTCTTACTTTACTAAATAAATTTCAAGTAAAGTAAATAAACGCATAATAAATTTAAAATCATCAAAATTGGCATTAAAAAATTTAAATCAACTAAAATTACTCAAATGATTAGAATCATGATCAGGGATGTGTGAAATGTTGTTACCAGCGATAGCGATTGCTGTACCGGTACAGCAATGCTGTTTTCTTAGCTTTAGATTTCATATATTATATAGAATTTCAGCATATTTAAATGAAAATATCACTATAATCTTTTTAACCGTTTACTGTCCACACCAGAAACGATAAGATTTAGAAAAAAATTCAATGAAATATACGATAAAATTTTCTTAATAACAAACATTAATTTATAAAAAATTTCTAAATTCATTAATAAGCGCTAATTATGTGTAATTAGTAAATTATTTTTTTTGTTAGTAAATAGTGTGTCGTTGATAATATGAAAATCTAGGAATAACCAACATTGGATTTACCCCTCAGGCATTAAAATAAGTTGGCTCATAATAGACTGCTGACTCAGCATCGAATTTGAAAAAACAATGGTCAATGTAATCATTGAATTTTGAAGATTATCCGGCTATAAAATGCAGAATCAGCATATATTAAATGTGTATTGTATATCGATTATGTTAAATATTATTTCATTCGTGTCACTACTAAACAATAATATATTTTTTTTAGTATAAATTATTAGTCATAGTAATTTTATATCCAATCCCATATGTAAATATTTCATACAATGTAAGCCCTACATATCCGATACAACAATGAAACATTATACCCTTTAGATCAAACACTCTGGAGATAAGGATCTTATAAGGCTAGCATACTTGGTCAAGCATTAAAATGTTTATTAGTTTCCTCTTATATATGATGATATAATTCACATCAGGATAAATTTTCATTCTTCTGTTTTTGATTTCTAGTTGCTTTAATATTTTCAATAATAATTCAAAATGACGCAAGGTAATAATTTTAGTAAACATTTTATATGGAATTTAAGGTAACAATTATATTTATGGAGATGAGGATGAGAAAAATAACACAACTAGTGATACGACGACAACGACAACACCGGCCAATGAGAACAGCAAACAGAGTAAATTGATGACATATAGTTGTATATTTTCTATTTAGGTTCATAAAAATCTAGTCAAAATTAATACGATAATAATTTATTTTAAAATTTAAATTAATTAATAACTATCTAATAAAGCTTTATTTCATTTATTATTTTTTCTTCGTATTATTGCGCTTTATTCATTATTCATTTTTATATTATTCGGTCCATTGTTTCAGTCAAAGTATTCTAAAAAAATTTTTGCTGAAAAGGAGATCCTGGTAACAAAAATATGAGACAACCATCCTTTAACTATGTAACATAGCTCTAATTTTTGTTTAATAATACATTCCTACATTAATAATAATACGTTTAATGTATATTCCTACCGTTGTTTAGTACAAAGAATTTACTTTTAAATAATGTGCACGTTTTATATTGTTATGTCTGACCCGTTTTTATTCTTATAAACTTGGGGTCGGCAACTTTTGTGTCTCGACGTCACTTTTTTATATTAAAAAATTTTACTGGTCCGGTTTTTGAAAATTTATAGATTTACTCAAATAGCATATATTCGGCATATGTTAAGTAAGAGTATCTGTGACCAGGGTAACCGTGAGCAGCGGTATAAAGGTTAAACAAATTTTTGTACCTCAAAAATTGTTGAATGTATTTTCTGAATTTTATACATTTTACACAATTAAGCCATAATTTTTACCTCAAATTGTTGTGCACTATCAAAATTAATTCTGTTAGGTGGTCCTTGTATCGACTAATTATATTTTTAAACAGAGCATCCGTCAGTGTGTTAGCTGTTATATCTGATATAGCTTCAGCTTTGACCCACCCGAAAAATGGTCACACATCACTATATATTTGTTAAGGTTAGGCGATTCAGAAAAAGGTCCAAGGACATCTACTTGCTACAGTTGGTTGAATGCTTGACTATCAACTTGTTTCAATTTTTTTGTACGGCTATGATTTCTTACTTTATTAATATTACAAGTGTGACAATGTTTGATAAATTCTACTATATCTCTATACATGTTATTCCAAAAATACGTATTTCTAATTAATGCATAAGTTTTCCCTATACCAGGGTGACAGAAATTTTCTGATTGATGATAATACTCCAAAATTGGTACAATTGATTTATCTGGTACTAAAATAAGATCCACATCGTTGTTTTTATAATATAGAATATCATCCTCCACATGAATATTGGGAATAAACTCCTTCCACTCATTAAATTCTCCAATCGCTTCATTATTTCGTAACTTAATCATATCAGAATCATTTTATATTTTCAATATATCCAACCCACAAAATGAAATAGCACGTATTGATTCGTATGGATCATGTGAAAGTAGATCTGCTGTGTAATTAGCACAACATGCACAATATTCTAGAGAATAGTCAAACTCATCTAATTTTAAAATCCATCTTATTAATTCACATAAAAAATTTTTTTAATTTAATTTTTTTTAAAAAATCTACGACCATACGGTCAGATCCATCTTTTTTTTACGAAAAAATAGTTTGACGAAAATCTACTGTTACTGGGTTCAATGATCCTTTGTTTAATTAATTTGTTTAAATACTTCTCGTGTTTTGATTTTACGATTTAAGATTAAGATTATTTTATTAGATACGATCCATCAGCGGAAAAAGTACAGTATTACCGGTTTTAGAAATTAAAAATTGGCTACAAAATTTTTTATTAATACAATTGACCTGTGACCCAGTGTCAATTATAAATTTTAATGTTACCGTTTTTCCATCATTATCAAATGCATCAACATAATGATCTATTTGACTTGTTTTGTTATCATATATTGCACGAATGTTAGGTTTGATATCTTTATTTTTGCAGAACCTTGATATATGTCTAGACTTACCGCAATTATAACAAGATACGATTCGATGTTCAGGCACAAAATGTTTTGACGATAAAGGTAAAATTACTTAAGATCGCTTCAAACGACTTATCACCTCTTGACTTTTGATAATTGAAATTGATTCATCAAGAGTAGGGTCTCTAGCATCAATGAGTAAACGTTGAATATCATTATAAAGACAGGTTAAAAAAATGTGATCTCTAATAGCTTCACATGCATCGGTAAAATCACACCTGTTTGCTTGTAAAGTCAACCAATGGGCATACTCTTCAATTGATTGATTTAATTTCTGGCGCATTTGAAATTAAATGGCTCTCTCTTCCAAAATATTAACTGATTGCCAACTTAAAACAGCCTTTTTAATTTTTGCATGTTGTCTTTGTATTAAATTCAAGTTTTTTTACGAGCCTCTTTTCCAATTAAGATAATAGATTTGAATTCATCAATAGCTTCATCTGGATCAATAATTTTCTCCAATTTAATGTAATCTTCGAATTTTGAAATCCACGTTTTAACATACAAGGTATACTGGGCATTATTCATTCAGCGGTCATTAGCGGCATTTCTGGATAAATTTTTCAAATCGTCCATAATTTAAAAATGAAAACACCCTAGAATTTAAAAAAAATCACAGATGGTACATTTGTATCCTGTTAAGACACAAAAAAAATTTTAGTCTGAATTAGTCACGCCTTTACGGTCAAAAAAGTCTTTTAATATTCATTTTTTTATTTGGAAACTATTATATTAAAACAAAAAATTTGAAATAATTAATGATCTTACAATTAAAAGAAGACATTATTCTGATAGAGCCTATTTTAGTTGATATAATTACAAAATTTTAACCCCAGAAATCTATGGATTCCCAGTGAAAAATAATTTTTAATATATTATCAACCAATATTTTTCAAATGTTGGATTAAAATGAAAAAATAAAAAACTGAAATAATCATCCTACAATTTCAATAAAAATATAAGCATTGAACGTCTACACATTTCCAATAAATAAATATGGGTGGAAATCTATATAATTGATTCCTTCGGGTTTTTTCATTGCTATGCAATTTTTGATTCAATTTCTCAAATTCTCATTTTCAAAACATTTTGTTTAAAATTTAAATTAAATCTCCAACAACAATTACTAAAAGTAACACCACTTTGTTATTATCATGTTTATATTTATTACAATGCTTTTCATAATTGGTAAAATGCATCTAAAATATGTGTCTAAAGGGCTGATTCCGTTAATTATTGATACATAATTGGTATCTTTAATAAATTAATTTAATTATTAATGAATTATTAACTAACAAACAAAATAAATAATTCATTTTAATAATAATAACTGATTTTATTTTTAATCAAAAGTGCAATTTGAGTTTTTGACACCGAAGAACTAAAATTCGGAAACTGAAAAATAGATATCAACATCGCCTACTAAAAATTGTATTCGAAATTGTAATTTTAAATATACGGTAACACAGACATTCAATTTTATATAAGTAAAGAACAATTAAATAATTGACGGATTCGTATAAGATAAGTATAAACAAATACAAATCAAAATTATAAAAGCTAAACAGTAAAGTAAAGAAAAATGAAACACATTTTGAGATGTACAAATTAGTAAATATATATGCATCAAACAAGGTTTCCATATTAATACAATAAAGTTTAAAGCTAAAATAAACAGTTAAATGGTTACATATTGAGTATCGAAATTCAAAAAGGTATTTTAATTAAGTACACTTTGTTAAACTACACATTGGTGTGTTAAAACGTTTTAATTCAACTCCTATGTTGATATTTTCAACCAGAATTAATTTTATATTGATAATTTTTCCAATACTGAAGAAAATGTTTATATCTGAAATGGATTTTCATGTAAAATCATTGTAAATTAAGGCAATTTGGATTTAATTGATATATAATAAAATTTGTATTTTAAGCAGCCACAAAATAAAACAATGACTATAAATAGGGTTCTGGTGAGACTTTAATGTTATCAATCTTTATTTGCATCAAATAAGTTAAATAAAGTATGAATTTATTCATATTAAGTTTAGTGGGTTTATAAACTTAACAAGGTAATAATACAAAAATATATATATATACAAAATATTGATTGAATCTATATGGTTTATGAGTTATTGACTGAAATGCGTTGTGTATATGCTATTGATTATATTTCAATCTAATTTTATTTCAGATGTCTGTTTTAATAGTAGAATAAAATAATAATTTGATTAATTATATAATTTAGCATGTCTAAATCGCAATCACAGGATCGTGGAAACCGTGAACAAAATAGTCAAATTAGTAACAACTCTAGTCGACAAAATGTTAAAAATCAAGTATAAAGTTTAATTTCGTATTGTTTATTCTTTTGTAGCTTGAAGACAAAACTAGTTCAGTCACTTCTAAACATCATGTGCGAAGATCACAATCTCGGATTGGACATAGACGGGTTGATCATACTGGAAATGTTACATATAAAAAGGTTTGGTTTTTTCCGATTAGTACAATTTTATCGTTCATTTAGACGCAAACCTCTGATTTAATGAATGCTATACAATACGGTATCCTTCAAAGTACCAATGAGGTCACCATGAAGCCTAAAAATGATATTTTATATCAAGATTTCACTGCCGTTGAACAAATTACCTTTGGAAGGTTTATATTTGTTCAATTTACTTTTCAACCATTTATTTTATTTTTCCTCAATTTCATTTTAGAAAAGGCACCAAAAATGAATTGCCTTTTATTACGTCTGGAGAAGTCATTTTTAAAACTTATGCTTCAGTCGCGTTTAGATATTTTAGAGAATTATTTGGAATCACTAAAGATGATTTTTTGGTATTTTTCTTTTTTCATAAATGTAACCTTGAATTTATTTATTGGTTATTAATAATTTTATTTTAAATGCATTCAATAATGCTATCTTTATTAATTTTTCCCGTTGTATTTGTGTTTTGTAATTTTTACTTCATGGAAAGGCAAAATTTCTTTCAGTACCTGAATTATTATTCGATATGCAAGAATTTTTTTGTGAAATGTCAAATAATATTTTAATCCTCACATTTTTAATGGAGAGAAATTTTTATATAAAAGTTAATTAAGTTACATCGTGATTCTAAGCTATATAATTTATATTTTTTTTTAAAAAATGGTAATCTGCAGTTTTGGTTGTGAAAATGTACTTTTTAAGGTTTGCAATTTATTATAATGTCATGATTTTAAAAACTATCACATGTTATCATATTTATGTTTTATAAAATTCTAGGACTTTAAATTTTTTAAATAAAGGATAAATTGGGTTTTGTTCATGAAGATGTAAGCTCCTGAGGTTGAGATTTACGATAGTTAATGATTTTAAAACGAATATCAGAATTTGTTTTTTTAATTTTTGTGGAGAAAAAAAAGGGGAAATTGGGTTTTTGAACTTGAAGGATTGGACTCAATTTCGGAAAATAAAATTTGCGATACTTCATCACTCGAAAAACTTTATTAAAAATTGATTTCTTTTAAATAAACGATAACACTTTATTTAATTATATACAAGAGTATAAATAATTGCATCATTTTAGACTTGTTTAATTTCATGCTTAAACTTGTTACTAATTAATTTTCTAAAAAATATATTGCGATATAGAAGTTTACATTTGTCAAATTGAAATGTATACTCTGTAATTAAAGCGTTTACATTTGTTAGTAAAAATTTCATATAGTTTAATAACGTGCATCATTTTTTTATTTTATAGGTTAAATAAACAGCCAAAATTTGAGAAAAAATAAAAATGACATGCCGAATTACTATATGGTAAATGTGAGTGCAGTATTACGTACAGTTGGCTTTTATATTAGAATGTGGTAGAATATACTCAGTATCTTTTTTTTTGTAAAAAAAACATTTTGTATGGATAATAAAACGGATTCTTCCCATTAAAAACAGTTTTCGGGTGAATTAATATTACCAAAATAAAAATAAATTTCAAAATGATGATAAAAGTTATATTTCAGTTAATCATTAAATTTGATTTGAATGATTTGTCAAAAGGTCCACAGTAACGATATGCACCTCTGATGTGTGTATTGTATTTATAGTTATGATTTTTATAATTCTATAATTTAGACATCTATTTGTACCAAACCACTTGTGGAACTTAGTAATCCTGGGGCTAGTGGTAGTGTATTTTTTAAAAGTTATGATGACGAATTTGTTATTAAAACTGTTCAAAAGAAAGAGTCGAAATTTTTACGTCAACTCTTGGCAGGGTATTATATGGTAATATATTTTTATTATAATTACGTTGCATTTTGTATAAAGCAGCGAGATGAACCCAGATTGCTTTTTTACTCGTTTAAGATTTTTTCAATTTATGCGGTTAGAGAATTAGATATATGATTATTAACGTGGTACATGTGGCTACACAACCCTAGAGTTACAGAAAAATATAGATAGTGTAATGTATATTTTTTTGTGATTAAAAAAATAAATGTGCATTTCATTCAATTACTATTATTTTTTATTGTAATGTATATTTGTAAATATTTAAGTTGGTTTACGGACTGGTCATGAATTATGAAAAATAAAAACTTTTCAAAGGGTTCACAACGTAAAAAAAGTTGAAGGTCTGGTTTAGATGAGCGATTAAGTGGATAATGTTGCAAATGTAGTTGGTGTAATATGCGAAATTTTATTTAGATTATCTATTTATGTATTGTTTTAATTGTATTAAACTATTAGAACCTAACTCAAAACCATAGGACCTTTTTACCAAAATTTTATGGCCATTATTGTATTCGAGTATGAATTCTTTTTTAAATTTTATGCATTTCCACTAGTCTAACAAACACAATATTCGCATAGTAATTATGAACAATCTAATTCCAAGCATTCGTATGGACTTTACTTTTGATTTAAAGGGAAGCACGTTTAAGTAATTTGTATTTTTTATGTTGAAAATTGTAATATATAAACTTAATGAAAAAATATTTTTTGTATTTATATATTACCACTTGTTTGAAGTATCATTGAATGTGAAGAATTGCATGTATACAACATGTATTAACTACATGTATTTTTATCGACCTTATGAAAAAAATTTAACTAAACCTCATAATCAAAATTTGTTGATAATACTCAAACAGTTGATAAATCTCACTTTTACTTATCCTACCGGAAAAATCAACTATAATCAAATTGTTTTTAATTTAACTAAAAGTGTGCATTTTAGCTTAAGGTTTTTTTAAAGTAGATTTTTTACTCAGTTTGGTGAAAATTGATTTTTTGTTATAAATTGGTAATAAATTGATCTAAAATAAATTTGAAATTAATTTTTTTTATGTTTTTTGTAAGTGTATTAGGCCATTATAATCCACATTAATGTAAGTTGAATTAAACGAAACTCTTGATCTGAAATTCTAACGTAAATCCAAATTTTCCCTTTGAATTAACCTTCAAACGAAGTGCCATGTATAAATTTTGTATAATAATAATTCCATGATTAAGACGCACCGCTTCCAATAAAGAATTGACTAAATCTGAACCAACCTATAAAGATTTAGATTTCAAGGATATGATTAAATCTGGTATTCGTTTGTCTCCAAAAACACATCACCTGTTAAGCGAAACTATAAACAAAGATTGTCGTGTAAATATTATTTGAATAAAATAATGTTTTTTACATGTAGGTTTTATCTTCATTCAAAATAATGGATTATAGTTTGCTCTTAGGGATTCATATTATTAAACCAGAAGAAGAGGTTTAAATTTGACATTTCATATAAAATTATTTTTAGACAGAAGAATTTGATCAACGTGTTAATAAATGTATTATTAATGATTTGCAATAGTTTATAATTTAATTATTTATTATTAGCTTTACCAAATATTCATGAAATTCCCGAAGACGAAATAGCACACGTCGATTATGATTCTCTCAGTGCTGATGACGACGGGAATCAAGTGTATTTTTTCAATTATCCATTTAATATTTTTTAAAGGTTACAACTAAAATATACCTTCAATTAGATCTGCTAATTAATCCTAAATATACCATTTTGTAGATAACAAGCTTTTAATTGTATAATTCATTTGTATATACTCATTAGAATGCCTACTAGATCAGCGGTTCTCAGTAATTTCGATAAATTTTACTAACGGGAACACTACTGTTAATAGATGTTACTGGTACAGTAAACACTCGAAAAGTGACCACTTTTTTGGGCAAGTGGTCATTTTTACGGAGGTGGTCACTTTTTCCACTTAAGTTAAAATCATAATATCACTGTAGTTACATATTCTTTAAAATACAGTATTCATTTTACATACCATACATTTATCATTTTAACAATA
>LWCA01000442.1:0-27244 GCA_001642005.1 Intoshia linei | reverse complement strand
ATTTTATGGCTTAATACACCAAATTTTTTTTAATGTTGAAAATTTTCTGTGGCCACAAGTGGACCACATGGCCCACGTTGAGAATCCCTGATCTAAACATTACAAAAATAACAATCAATAATAATATTTGTATCATTCATACTAGTGTTGTCAATCGATAAATTTTTGAATATTTTTAATATCTATTATTTTTTTATTTTATTTTTAACTTTATTTTATTATCGCCAAAATGACAAATAAAAGATCTAAAGTATGTAATTATTTTACATTAGTAAATAGCAATGAAGCTATGAATGCACAAAATGCCATAAAATTGTAAAATGTTCAGGAACTAACAGTGGATTATGTTATCACGTTAAAAATGTTCACAATATTAATTTGAACCAAGATACAAACCAAACAAAATTGCGAAGGATAGATTTTGTTGTTATTAAAAAATCGATGTAAGAAGAGTTATCCAAAATGGCAGCCATTGATAATTTCTCATTTAATAGAACAGCAAAAAGCGATTTTATTCAAATGAGTTTTAAAAAACGGAACAGTGAATATAACAATACTCCTCCCACTTACCATAACTCTGTAAAAAGAATGATTCTATCGTTTTACCATAATATAAGGGAAGAACTTAAAATAATATTGTAAGATAAATTTGACAAGGGAATGAGCTTTTCTATCACTATGGACGAATATACATCCATGCAGAATAAACGATATATGAATGTAAACATTGATACGGAGAATGAAACGTGATGTTTGGGTGTTATTCTAATAAAACAATCGTTTGATAGTTTGATGTGCAACAGAATGTTAAATCCATTATTGATTAAATTCAAAATAAATCTAAGTAATAAAATTATTGGTGTTACAACTGATGGTGCGGCAGTAATGTGTAAATTTGGGAGTAGTATATCTATGTTCGAAAATCAAGGAAGAAGAACAAGCAACTTAGATAAATTTTACCATTCAATTATATTTATTAAACCTACCAGTTGTGAAGCTGAAATGGCGTTCTCAATAACTGGTCATTATATAACTAAGAAAAGATCATAAATATCACCTGATGTTGTTAATGCTTTGGTGTTTTTGAAATTCTACTTTATAAACAAAAATAAATAATAGAACAGTTGTAATTAATTTTTCAATTAAATTAATCTACCATTTAATGTTACCAACAAGATCCAGAGACAATATATGGTTACTTGGGTATGTTATGGAAGATTTTGCTTGCTATAATTTTCCGACAATGAGATATGTATTGAAGGTTTATTTTTATCATGTTAATAATAAAAGTAAAACGTAAATCTGAAATAGTTAATTTAACTGTAATGAAGGTTATGGATTTGTGGAGTACTAGTACGATTCCGATTAAACATATAAACTATATTATAAATAAGTTAAAGAAATACTGCCAACTCTATGGCCTATTAAAAAAAATATACATAGATGATCCAATTCTCAAATACTCCGTGAAGAAAATTGTATTACTATTATGGATAAATTATTCGATATATCACACACAAATGCAAAATTAATTTGTTCTCATGCTCAAAGATTTGTTTTCTGCGTGATCAGAGGAATGAAAGAAATATGACTTTTGGTAAGCTGGATAATTTCCATAATCGTAAATATAAAAGAAAAATGGAACGTGAAGAAGCATAATTGCAACGGAAATTGACAGAGAGAAACAGATTTATTATATCACAATTACAACAATCTAAAACTAATGGTATTGAGTGTGATGAGAATTATGTGGATTTAATTCAAAAGGATGTAAACTTGAATCAAGCACATCATGGTGGGCAGGTATCAAAACTGTAGTCAGGATATTGCAAAGGCTTGTATAAAAACACACACTTCGTTACAGAAAATGCAAACGATTTTAAAAACTGTGACTAATTATGCCGTTCCTTCAAGAACAAGCTGTGTTAATGCATTAAACCAGTGCTTTCCAACCGGTGTGTCACGACACATTTGTGTGGCCAAACTTTTTAAAATTTATAAAATAATAAAGTAAATATTATAGTGTGATTAAATAAAATTCTGTTGAAATGATTATTTTACAAAATAATTAATAAATAAAACATCAAATACACCTTTTAATATCGTTCACGGACATTTTTGAAATAATGAAAAAAGAATTTAAATCTCGTTTATATAAATGCGATTTGATTAGATTTTGTTTCACATTTTTTAATGGCGAAAATAATCCTCGTCCACAGTGTGTAGTTTGTGGAGACATTTTTGCTAATGAAAGTATGGTACATAACAAATTACCACGTGATTTGCATACAAAACATGGTAATTTATCAGAAAAATCAAGAATTTAAATTTCTAATTATCAAAATGTTTCAAAAAGTAATGTGAAATTTTTACAAATACTGTGAAAATATCAGATAAAGATCAGGAGGCCAGTTACCTGGTTGCTCAAATAATGGCAAAAAATAAGCAACCATACTCAATAGCAGAAAAGACAATTAAAAAATCTTGTTATGCAATTGTTCGAACTATTTTCAGATCTGAATTTAAGTCTAAAATTAAAAAAATTCCTTTAGCAGACAATACAATTGGAAGACGTATTTGAGATATGTCCGAAGACTTAAAAAATGCAAATCAAAGATAAATTTAGTGATAATGATAAACTGTTTGCATTGCAATTGGATGAGTCAAGAGATGTAAGTGGTCTAGCAAACTTAATGGTTTTTATAAGATTTATTATTGATGACAATATAATTGAACAATTTTTATTTTGCCTGCAAATTCTATTGCGAACGCGAGGAGAAGATATTTTCAAATCTGTAGATTCTTTTATGAAATCAAATGGTTTGTCGTGAAAAAACTGTATTGGATTATGTACAGACGGTCCACCCATAATGGTAGGCTGTTTAAAAAATTTTACATCGTTAACAAAAACTGTTAAAATGCACATAGTATAACTCCCCACTGCTTTATACATCGTGAGGTCTTAATTTCCAAGACTATTGGAAATGATCTAAAACAAGTCATAGATAATGTTGTTAAATGGTTAATTATATTAAAATTAGTCCTCTTAAATCAAGATTTTTCTCTATTATATGTGAAGAGATGGGAGCTCCATATTCTAATCTTATTATAAATTCTGATGTTCGTTGCTTTTTTATGGGACGTGTCCTTTCTCGTGTATATGTATTTAGAGAAATGATGCTGGTACTTTTTAAAGATAATGCACAAAGTGAATTAAGTATATTAATCGAAAATCTCTCTGATATTTTTGATAATCTCAATAAAGTAAATGCAAGTATGTGAGGGAAAGAAGAAAATATATTAACTTCAGTTGATAAAATTCATTCCCTTAAAGAGAAGTTGGGGTCTGGAAAAGGCGTATATAGAAAGAAATTTTGCCATGTGTATAAAAACCAATGAATGTAATTTGAAATATAGTATCATTTCTTTAATTGTCGATAATTTAATGGATCTACAAGGTAAATTGCACCATTATTTTCCCAATATTGATACAAAGAATTATGACTGGATTAGAAACCATTCATCTCAATAGCAAAAAATGTTAGTCCTATTGAGGAAAAAGGATAAATAGATATTAAAAATGACAGAAGTTTATCAGCTATGTATAATAACGTACATTTCAGCAGTTTTTGGATAAATGTCTCGAAAATATACCCTACTGTAGCTAAAAAAGCATTAAAAATACTTTTACAGTTTTCAACCACATACATATGTGAAATTTCATTCTCTGCAAAGTTACTAATTAAATCTTACAAACGAGGAAGCTTAAAAATGTTGGATGACGAATTACAAGTATCATTAACACAAATACCTCCTGAATGTATTGTTGGCCTTGTGTACTATTTTCATCATTGAATGGAATATGGAACACTAAATGTTTCATAGATTTAATCCACTTTTCTCAAGCAACTAATGACTAATGATTATTTGGTGATAAATGTAAAGCCAAAAATACTTATCTATGATGACAAATAAAAATTTTCGGCTTAATATTTATATCAAATAAACTAAAAGTGATAGTACGTATTTTTCTGGCCACTTTAATTTAAACGTTTCACAAAAGATAGAAATCTTAAATGATATTGACAATAGAATGAAAGCACCTCAAATGTCGTTTCAATACAGTCGAACAATTCCTTAAAATACTCATAAGGCCGAACTAAGCAATGTAAAAACTTGAAAAACAATTGTTTTCAAAGAATGAGGAAGCCTTAATCTATATGAATGGAGATGCCGATCTGTATTGACTAATGATTTTATAATTTTAGAGGAGGCAAAGTATTTTAATGATATTTAATATACAGCACAGTCGTTTAGTGCTAGTATAGGATGGCTATATAACTTCAAAAAAAGACATAATATAATTTTAAGACATTGCGCCGGTGGAGTCATTATCGGCTGATGTTAGTGGAATAGAAATTTTTATAGATAATTGAGGTCGAATAATGACTGAAATGAAATTAAACCATTCTCAAATATGCTGACGAAACGGCATTTTACTGGAAAAAATTATATCGGAGCACGTTATCACATTCAAATGAACAAATGAGTTTAAGGATCAAAAACAGACAAAAGTCGATGGATTACGATGGCATGTATCAACAGTGATTGTTAACATAAATTGAAACTACTAATATTAGGAAAGTCTAAAAATTTTCGTTGTTTAAAAAACGTAGTTACCTGTTAAATACAATTCATCGTCTAAAGAAGTGGTTCTTAACCGGCTGCATGCACCCCTTGGGTGTATAATCAATTTTTGGGTGCACAGAGCTATTTTCAGTTTTTTTTTAATCACATTAATAAAGTAATTAGCTAATTTTTTTAATTGCAACTATTTTCAATATCAAATTGATTGACAAATCAACGACTTTCTGATTACTCTAGCTATTACTTATTGAGCGTTAATTGATCATTGAATTTATTCACAACCATTAAATAATTATAATTAAATTAATTTTGTATTTTCAACTATGCTAAGGTATACAAATTTATGTATTTTAATATATAAATTATCATAGAATTGTTAACGTATTCTAAAGATGTCCAAAAGAAGACAATGGAATGATGATTACGTAGAATTTGGTTTCACCTGTCGTAAAGATGCAGGTGGAACCGAAAAACCTCAGTGCATTTACTGTTCGACCGTTTGATGCAATAATGGCATAAAGCCAAGCCGTCTACGTAATCATAAGAATATAAAACACTCAAAAATCAATGACAGTGTTGAAGTTGTTCCTCGAAAAAAACACGTTTCGATATACACTGATTTGATTATGATATGATTTTTGGTGTATCAATCAATATCTATCAAACTTTGGCTGAAAAGGCCCTTGAAGTAATAATTCCTTTTGTTGTTTTATGAAACTGGATTTTCTACTCTAAAAAATTTACCCATTAAATTGAACAATAATTTTTTATGATTAGGTACATTTCATAAGGTAATTTTTCTTAAATCTAGTTTAAATTTTGGTTTTATTGTAAAAAAAATAAAACATTGCAACGGCAGATTTCATCAAATTTATGAATATTAAATCTAAATGAAAAATCAGTTATAATTGCTGAAAATAGTTTATAGTGTTTACACAAGATTAAATTCCGCGGTATATGGTGAGAAGAAGCTTATGTCATGGTTTTTAGATGTAATGTATATTGTTATGTCTTTGTGGAATGCAACTTTGTACATTACAATTTGTAAAAGATGAAAGAGATCAAATAAATTACAAGTTGCAAATTTATCAAAATAGATTGCAGATCCTGTATAGAATGCCGGTTCAGAAACTCTGTACTATATGATTTATTCAACTAAAAGATTTGATGATTAATGCATCGCGTGAACCGATTACTTGTTTTAAATCCCATAAGTTATAATTAATAAAAGATCAATATCACATAACATACCTTTTCAACTTTTTATCATTCTCTTTTTTAATAGCTAACTCTTTCTGTATATCATTTTGAACATCATCCCATTCTTTTTCAAATTTATCTAGATCTGTGCATAATAGTACATTTTCTTTTTGTAACTAAATAGTATTTGTAAAATATTCAATAAAAGAATATAAATCACATCCTTTGGATGAAAATGTTCAAAACAAAATCATTTCGTGATTAAATGTTATCAATACAACTCAAAATAACGGTTGATCACTAACATTTTGGATAATTATTTTATATTATTATTAGAGTAGAGAAAAGCGAGTAAAGTCATCGAAATGCTCTTTTACTCAATAATAATTGACATCTGCTCGTTTTAATAAAAATGTTTTGATTTTTCGGAATGTGAAACTATGTTGTTTTTCATTTTATAGTTCTCGAAATTTTAAAAATTTACTCTCTTTTTTGTGTCTACCATATAACTCAACAATTTGTATAACATAACGACTAAATTTAAATTAAAATTTCATGAAGCTTTCAATGAAGCTGAAGTCAAACATTCATTCAGTAAGTATAGATTAATATACCGTCGACTTAGGGCTAATTTGAATAAAAATTAATAAATTCCAGACAGTGAAAGGGTTAAATAAAATTTATACTTATTGTAAAGCAAAATGATAAAGTCATCAGATGTTTCAAATAAAACCATTCTAAAATATTTTTCTATAAAAATAAATATAAATGAATAATGATCTGCTTAGAAATTTCTAATGTCTAAATTTTAATATATTTTCTGTGTAGTAGTCAACTTAATAATAATAATACACATTATATGCAACATATATATGCATTTGTAAATATATTCACCATAACAACCTTATATCCGTACTATTTGCACATTTTATTTAATGTTGCTCACAATTTATGCTACAATTAATTCACCTCATCATATTCGATTTCCAATTGATCCAAGCTTTTTTCATTTTGCAAAGCAGTTAAATGGTCAATATATGATCTAAAATGAATGTGTTATAATAATGTAATGTGAAATCATACATCCATCGTAAAATAAGATGTTTAACACTGTTTAATGGACTGTTAATAATAATATGTAGTAGATAAGTGATATAAAAATTGTTGGAAATCTCAGCCTCAGAAAAACATACCTTAATGGTCAAAACCATAAATTACTCTTTGTCTTAAAAATGAAACGTACTAAAATTTTATAAAACATAAATTCTGGGATAGTTTTTAAAATCATAAGCATTATCCAATTTAATTAAATTATTATATTGAATTATACTATTATACATGTAATTAAACAGAGGCGCAAATGTTACTAACATTTTGGCGAGACCCCCTGAAATTATGGTTTGGGACTGCATAACCAACTTTATTTGAATTATTGGTAAGCCAATATTAGATGAAAATTAATAAAAATTAAAATTATTAATAGAGTGAGTGGGTGTATTTTTTATATAAAAATTTTAGCTACAATCCTAATATCTATTACTTGTATATGTTGTTTTGGTTTTTTGCAGCTTTTATTTCACCTTCAAGTAGTGAGCATACATTTTCAATGCAGTTCTAAAAGATATAAATCATTTAAAGTAATTATTAATTATATTCTTATAACATAAACCAGACGTTGTTAAAGTTGTCTATGTTATAGTTCTGCAAAACGATCCGACCGAACACAAACTTCGGATCGTTACATATCGTTTTTAAACTTTTTTATATTTCGTATTAGTGCTAGTGTTGATAACCGGTTAATTTAATTCTATATTTCTTAAAAGAAATCAATGGTGAAGCCACATGTACTGCGTGTTCCAAAAAAATTAAATGTGGTGGTGGTTCTATCTCATCTTTATCATACCATTTAAAGGTTGTACATAATATCACTCGTGACAATAAAAATTCAAATCAACCAATCGTATATAATTATTTAGCAAAAAGATCTAAAGATGAAGATGTTGCGTGACTAGCTTTTAAAAATGGATTAAGGTTTAATGTTATAGCCAAAAGTTTATTCATTCAGGAATCTTATAAAAAATATAATTATGATAATTTACCACCAAAGAGTCTTTCTTCCGTAAAAAATATTATTCTGAGATTTGCTGCTGACAAAAAAACAACAAAAATATTTTAAAGAACAAATTGAATTGGGCACTAGGTATTCCCTAGTCCTAGATGAGTACACTTCCATTAAAAAAAATGATACATACAATAACCATGTAATGAATGTAAACATTAATGTTCATAAGAAAGCAAAATATTGGTCATTGGGTCTTATGAAATTAAATGGATCAATTTGTAGTGCTAAACTGATTAAAATACTTTCCAAAAAATTAAAAGAATTCAATATTTATCTAAACACATAGTTGGATGTACAACAGATGAAGCGTCAGTTATGGTTAAATTTCAAAAAGATAATAAACCACAAAATCTGTATAGCTCACACAATCCATTTAGCGATAAGTGATACACTATACACCTCAAATCATGATAATCTTTCGGATTCAGATGCTGAAAGTGAAGACATCGATGTGGAAGAATTTGACGCTTTCGAATATATTGAAAACATAACTAATCTTGAATTAAACGAAAACTATAAAAATATAGATAAAGTAAGACCAATTAGTAAAATTTTTAGAAAATCCTCGATTAAAAACAAAAATTGCAAGATTTGCATTTATGGCGAATTTGGTAAAGAAATAAATCTATTAATCGACATTAAAATTAGATGGAATAGTCTATTACCTATGATAACACGGTTTATACACTAAATAATTGTATACATAGAGCTCTCAGAGTAATTGAATTAACGTATACAATTAACTACTTTACAACATCTTATAGATGTTTTAAGTCGTATAGAAGTTGTTACAAAAAATATATGCTCTAAAAATACTAATGTTTTTGATGCAGAATCATCTATGCAATTTCTACTTAAAAAACTTAAATCAATTAATACATCTATTTCATTAAAATTTTATGACTATTTTTAAACGATATACATCACTTAGTATAAAAAAATTCTATTATATCATATCTAAATGATTTTAGAAATATGAGGGACACTATTTTTCCATTATTGCCTAAAAAAATAATAAGATCAAATATAGAAATAGAACTTAAAAGATTGAATATTGACGACAATTTTAGTGATAAAAAAACAATTCCGTGATCCCCAAATAAATCACGATATTTTAAATAATGATAATCAATCTCAATTTTTAAAAAAATACATGAATGCCATGAATACAAACATCATACCTATCAATTGATAAATTAAATTAAATTAAATTAAATTTGATTAATTGTTTTAAAATAATGTTAAATAATTGAATGATAGATTTATCGGGTGTAGTAAATAAAGATATCATTGACAATATAAGAAATATTTGGAGCCATAGATGGGGCATTGTTAATTCCAGTACTCTCGGAAATAGTCTATGTAAGTTTTCATTTTACTTTCTTCACTTTTTGAGTATGATAAAAAAAGTACATAAAACTGAAATTTGTTTTTTTATGGGAATCTGCCATTTTACCCGACAATAAAGTGAATCTCTTCAAAAATAATGTAACTGAAATAACTTGAAAATGATAGATATGAAAAGTGAAGAGATTAATTTTCCAATTCATAAAGTTTTATGAAATATAGTCATAAAATTGACAATTACTGAAGCAGCAGTAGAAATATGCTTAAAAATACAGTAGTTTGCTTTTCACATAGACAATTGCATTCCTATCTAATAGCAAATTTGAAGTAATCAACATTAAATGATTTATTGTATATACCAGTGTTGCCCAAGTCATATTTTGAAATGAGCAAGATGCTAATTATGGTAAGTCTTATGGTCATTTATCAAAAATAAAAATCAAGAGGAAGTAAATTATACGATGGTATGAGTCTTTTTTTGTTTAGAAATCATATAAGCAACATGATATTATTCATCTAAAATTTTGTTACATTGAGAAGAAATGATAAATTTATCAACTGTTCCACCTATATCCAAACGTCTTCTTTTTCGAGCGATAAGTTCAACACTGTCAATGATTTTTGAGTGTTTTACATTCTTATGATTACGTAGGCGGCTTGGGTTCATGTTATTATTGCATAAAACGTAGAAAAGTAAATGCACTGAGGTTTTTCGGTTTCATCTGCATCTTTACGACAGGTAAAACCAAATCGTAATCTGCGTAATCGTCATTTTATCGTCTTCTTTTAGACATCGTTAGTATCTGTTAAAAATTCTATCATAATTTATATATTAAAATACATAATTTTTATACCTTAAAAAAGTTTAAACTCAATAAACGTTCATTATTAACTTAACTTAATAAGTAATAAGATGAAAGTATGTCTTATATCTAATCTTTTTGTTGATAATAAAAATATAAATTATGTAATTTCACTCATTTAGAAAAAAAATTAATTTTTAAGTAATTATTTTATTAATGTAATTAAAAAACTGAAAATAGCTCTAATAAATTAAAAAAATGTGCCCTCGGCAGAGCTAGGTGCTGTTTATACGTATTACATAACAGTCACCTTGATGATACAATTAAAAATAATTAAAAACAAAGAAACTTTTTAAAAGATAATATTAAAAAATATTTGATTTTGTACTATAACAAATAATACTCTTTTTATACATCTTTATTAAGACTTAAATTAGGGATCAGAAACCTTTTGCATCTAGGAAACCACTTTTCTATTTTTTACAGGTATATTAGAAATAGTGGATATGACTAACGGGTACTAAAATTAAAAAAGGTTATGAAACCCTGAATTTGATAGTATTTATTCTACAACAACTATCTAATAATGGCAATACAATTATGTTTTAAAATTTATATATTATTATGGCGAATAAGAGATTTCATCCCTGCTTAGAAAAAAATTTAACAAAAAAAACAACACCACGTGAATTTTTTTTCCAAAAATTAATAAAGTTAAATAAATTTGATTTGTAAGTTAAATTTTTTTGTTTTTATGGATTGAAATAAAATCGCCTACATATAACACATATGATTATATTTAAAAAGTCCACTATTTCTGTTTAGCCCATGTAAATTAAACGTCATTTCAAATAAATATTGATAATTGATTGACATTTACAGGGAATCCAAAGGTGATGCCAGGAAAATTTTTATGGTGCGGCCCGACACGGATTGATTTGACAGGGCTGCCCTATTGTATATATTATATGTACGAAATATTATTTTAATGGTCATTTTATTTTTACATTATTTTTCTTCAAAAACTGTTGAGTTTATTTAAAAATACACTAAACACATTTAAATACTATAGTGAATTGTAGATAAATTAACATTATTATAAAAAAATAATTACAATACATATTGGGCTAGTTATTTCAGTTTCTTTGTTAATAATATCCATATTCAAAGAAATTTGCTAAATTTATAATAACTTTAGATATAGAGATTTAGATATCTCAATACCGCAACAATTTTAAAATACTTAAAAAAGAAATTTGATTAAATGAGTTAACTCCTTAATTTAATATTATAAATATTGTAATATAAACTGTTATCGAAATTATTAATATAATTTTAATTATAACTTACCAAACCCCAATTAAATTTACAACTACACACAAAAACACGTTTGTTGGACCGGAACTTTATTTTACTATATGAATGCTTATTAATACATATTAAGCGTATCCATGATCTAATCGCCACAACTTTATAGTCTCAAGACCGCCATAAATATCGAAAAACTAAAATGGTGGTATTGATAGGTTTGACTGTATATGAAATAAAACAGTTTATTATCCCTATCTATCACATGAGTTAATGAAGTGAAAAAGTCAAAGATTCTATTGATAGTGATTATATTTACAGTTAAACTAAAAGTAGAATCTATAGGATATGAAGAGTTAAAGAGAAGGTTAAAAATAACGATTTCTCGACATTTTCTATATTGTACAAGGGCACGAACATTTTTATGTATTCACCTTCTTTGAAAAATACAAAAAATGTTTCATTTTTGAATTGGAAAAATTCTGCTTGATATTTCATGACAGTGGAGTTATATCAGTAACCAATGGATTGATCATTCAGGTTTCTAGTACTATTTCTATTATATTTTTAAAACTAACAATTATCACATTCTTTAAATCGGTTCAAATTTTCTCGGGAGCATTTTAAATCTTCAGTATTAATATTAAAATAATAAATATTAATAATATTATAATAATAATATTAATATCAAAAATATTAAAAGAAAGTAATACACTTACAGCTAAATATTAATCTAGCAATCATGATAAAAGTTTACCTTAAATTTGTCATAAATTGAACCATCATATTTAAATTCATTCGGTCCCAAATAAAATTCAATGCACTGCATTTTTCTAATATAGTGAATATGAAATAATAAAATAAACAAAGTAGATTATAAATTCTAACTACATGCTCATTAGGGTGTCACATTTTTGTAAATTTTTAGAATTAAATGCGCGATTAGTAATCAATGTGTGTATTTTTAAAAGAGAAGCAGTATGTCGCAATTAAAAATATCTAATGATTCTTATCCGAGTTGCGTTCATAATTTTAAATATTCTTTTGAAAATAGTGTAGAAAAATTTAAATTAAATTTATTTTTTGCAGAAACAACATTGTGGTAAGTTTTCATGGTTTATATTTAATGGTCTCAACACCCACGCTTAACTATACATTTCAATTTTTAAAATATCATTTCAAATTATTAATTACTTGTTCTTTAAATCATTATTAGAATTTTCAGTTTTTGAATATAGAGAATCAAACAAATGACCCGATTTCTATAAATTAAAAATATAAGTTTATATCGCTACTTTGACTGTTATGTACACTCCGTCCACTAATTTTAAAGACGACATGATATTGTGACAGCTTCCTTATTCGTCAATATATTTTTTTGAAAATTGACATGCCATATAAGCATTGTCATCGTAAAAAAATATTTTTGAAAAAACTAAAATTAAAAAAGTTATTAATAAAATAGTTAAAATCACATTAAATAACGTGTTCACAATTATAACAACGCTAATCATAATTAAACTATAATTACATAGTATGTATACAATTATTATGAATTTTATATTTTTTATTAAGATAGAATATGCCTAAAGGTCTTAAATTGTCAGAAAACGAAAAATTTTTTATTATTGGAGCAAAATACTGTGATAATCAAAAGCGCAGGTATTATAAAAAATAGCTGATCGTTTAATCCTTAATTTTTCAACAAATAGATCATTCCATATTGTTAGATCATATTAAGTGATACTAAGGATATAACGATGAAAGAAAAAGATCTGGTGCTAAGTCTAGACTCTCTGATAGAATAAAAAGGACGATCATAAATGAAATGAAATCTAATCCTGCACAAGGAGTAAGGGGTGTTGCTGCAATTGTGACCCTAAAAGGATTAAAAGTGTATAAATCTTCGGCTCAAAATGTGGCCAAAGCAAGCCCAAGTATTACTCTAGTTGGATCTAAACCAAAACTTCAAATTCTTCCAAGGCACAAGTTCGCAAGAGTAAAATGGGCAAAGGCTTATCTTAAGAAAAAAATAAATACAAAATATATCATTTGGACAGACGAAACAATATTTAATTTGAATGAACCAGTTTATTACAATTATTATTGGCATGATTTGAGTGATAAAATTCCTGAAAGAGTGACTGGAATGTTTGGTGGAGGAGGTATTATGATTTGTGGGGCTTTCTCCAGCGAAGGTATTAAGTGTATTGTCAAAGTTAACGGTAATATAAATTCAATGAAATACCAAAGTATTTTAGAGAAAAACCTCATCCATATTCTTCCTACTAGCGACGAATTGAAGAAAAATTTAGTGTGTCAACAAGATAATGCCAGTTTTCACACGTCTCGCTTAACAAAAACATTTTTAAATAATCATTTTACTGAAATTATGGAGTGGCCTGCTCTCTCTCCAGATATCAACCCCATTTAAAAGGTATAGGGTATCATGGCCAGACAACTCTATGCTGAAAATAAATAATATAGTAATCTAGGTGAACTACAAATAGTGATAATAAGTACATGGCGAACCATCACTGACTCACTCAATGCAACGTTTATTAAACCGCCAAACTCAGTTCAAATAGTGCAATCGAAATATTGAAGGTAGGAGAGTAGCGAATTGACTATAATCATTGCTTTTGAAAACAATCATTATGTAATTTATGTAGTAATAATAATAAAAGTTAGTGTTGTTATAATTGTAAACACCTTATTTATTGTGATTTTAACTTTTTTATTTTGGTTTTTTCAAAAATAATTTTAGATGGTTGCAACGTTGTGACGTGCTTATACTGCATGTCAATTTTCAAAAATATTTCTTTATTAATGAGGAATCTGTCATAATATCATGTTGTCTTTAAAATAAGTGGACGGAGTGAAATACATTAACAAAACATAATATGTACTGCATACAAAACAGCTCTGCCGAAGGCAAACATTTTTGAAATATTGCATCGAGATCAATTTGAATAATTTGTATCAAATAATATCTCTTTTTTAATTGTAGGACCGTTAATTATTTCAAATTTTTTGTTATAAAATAGTTTCGAAAGAAATGAATACTAAAGTGCGTTTTTGATTGTGAAGGCGTCACTTTGTCAAATTGAAATGTTTTGTGTTAACTATATATAGCGTTATCAATAGTTGTTTTTTTTTAATTCTAGGACTACAATAAATTCTCCAAAGATGAATGTCAAAATATCAAATTAAAAAAAATGTTCAATATAGAAGAAATTAACAAATTATGTTAAGTACAATCAATATTAAGATTTTTTATTATAGAGATTTTCGAGCTAAAATATTAGCTAACTTTTAGCATGCTTCATGTTTAATACAAATGGTAAATTGTGGTTTTGCCATGACGGTGGGCGTTTCTGTGGCTGAGATTTACGAAAATCTTAATGAATTTATAACGCGTCCCAGGATTTATGTTTTATTAAATTTCTGGGCTGACATTATCTTTTAAAAAAAGGGTAAATTGTGTTTTTGGCCCTGAAGGACTTTTTGGTCTGAAGTTCGAAAACTGAAAAATATATATCAACATACCTGCGAAAAACTGTATTAATATTTAAATACTATAGTGATATATCGCTATCATACTAACCGAGATTCGAATATATAATTTAGATATAACTCATTTGTGATGTCTAACTGGCAGAGTGGTTATAGTCATATTATTGTATTCTGCGTAGTTAGGTTCGAATCAAGATTTGGACATCTTCATATTTAAGATGAACTTATCAGAGTTCTTATCTGCCAATCGTTACAAATACATTTAAATATATGTAATACAACAATGTAACACATTTAATTTGATATAAGTAAAGGTAAAGTGGCCAGAAAAAATACGTATTATCAATTTTAGTTAATTTGATAATAAATGTAAAGCCAAAACTACTTATTAATGATGACGAATAAAAATTTTCGGCTTAAAATTTATTCCAAATAAACTAAAAGTGATAGTACATATTTTTCTGGCCACTTTAGTAAAGGATTATCGTTGTATTGATTTGTATTATCAATTTTAAAGAGTAAAATTATAAATTTAATCGTAAAAATACAAGTTTCAATATCTGAAAAACTAAAATTTGCAAAGGTCCACACTCGGTAGAGCTAGCTACTTTTGTACAATAGGGTGACCAGTTTTGATACTTTTTTTAAAACTATAAAAATCCATTTTGCATATAACTTTATTTTTTCATTTTAAACAACGTGTTAAAATGAAATCGGTTAATATTTACTCATATCAAATGTAAATTATTAAAATTAATAATAAAATGTTAAGATGAGTATAAAGACAACTTTATGTTATTTAAAATTATAGTTGGCTTGGTTGTTATAGTTGTAATTACTTTGATGGTTTCCAACGTTCTGTGGACCATTTTTTTTTAAATTCAGTTCTAGCTCATTTATTTAGGTATCTCCCTTACCCCACCACATTAAAAGGCCTACTAGGGTAAAATAAGTATTATCCCTTTACCCTTCTGTCCTTTTAACCCTCCCTTCTTGTGTAACTCATAATCAGACAATCCTGTAAAGGCTTACAGTGTTTGGCTAAAGTCATTGCTATTTTATATGCAATTTTATCACCTTGAGTTTCTTTTATTGCGTTATTAAACTTTCCGAACATTTCATCACATTTTTTGATATTATACACATTATTACATTGCATAAGCATTTTTTTGAGATATCTGATTTTTCGAAACAACATGCTTATGTTTTGTTAAGAAATGCCTTTCTGCATTGTATTTGTTCAAAGAAAAATGTTTTTCACATATTAAGCAAAAATGCTTTGCATTGTGTTTGATAACAAAAAAAGACTATTTAAAAATTAAAAATTTGTTAACAAAATAAATAAATAAATTTAACATTGTTGATTTGATAATTATTAATATTACATTAATTAAAATTTATATTAGCCTGAGATTAAAAATAATAAGCTTGTTTCTTTTGAAAGTGTCATAGCATTAAATGCACTTAAGTATAAAATGATCTTGTATTGAAATATCATGCATTGTTTAAATTGAAAATGAGTTTTCTCGTGTTACTCAATGAGAAAATTTTATAAAATGAGACTAGTTGGCTAGCTCTGAATACAGACAGTGAAATGGTTAATATATTAATTTCTCATAATTAACCCCAAAAAGTATAGATAAAGTTTATAGTCCACTCAAAATGTATTTTGTAAAGGCCAAAATAAATGAGCTAGAATTAAAAAACGAACCGAGCTAACAACGGAGATTTGAGTGTAAATTTAAAAATGTACTTGTAAAATTTCTTCATTTTGTTGAGTGTCTTTAAATCCTATTATTAAAATGTAAAAAAAGTAAAAAGTTGGTAATTTTTACCCAATTTTTTATAAATTTGAGTCGAATCATCAAATTCATTTGTTTCACTGACATCTAAAGGAAGTTTACATTTTTGACAAATGATGACATTTTTAACTCTGTTGATTTTACTAGAGTCAACTCTTTGTGCGTTCATTTTTATTTCATTTGAATATAAACATTATTTTAATATTGTTAAATATTTTATTTTTAAAATTCTACTGTTGTTTAATCAGATTAGTATTATTATAACTTTATTTTACCTAGGATATTGTTGACATAGTTTAAAAATTGTATTGTCATAAAATATTTTATTGAGAAAATTATTTTTCAAAGTAAAGTAAAAATTCTATGAAAAATATATTTTCTCAATTTTATTTATTGTCGGAGAATACAAATAAATATTTTTGCGGTATCAACAGAGCTGATTCAGCACTGTATTTAAAGTTTTAATAGGAAATGAGGTCATACATATCCTGATAATAATGGGATAAAATAAATCAAATAAAAACAAATGTAATCATTTATTAGATAAAATAAATAATGAAATTATCGACAATAACCGAATATTAGAAAATTTACATGTATAAATTAGTACTATATTGTGATTCAAATCTAAAAAATGAGTTCAAAATGAAAAATAAAAAAGTTACATTATTCCTGGAATAAATAGATTTAGCTTCATCAAAGGTAGGAATGGTAAAAGCAGAGAAAGATTGGTTTAGTTTTTGGACGTCATTAAAAGAACCATTAAATTCAGATAAATGTGTTTGAGATTTAAAATATTCTTCCGAAAAGCTTGCATTCCTATCATCATTATTCATTCTCTTTGGAATATTGGAAATGCTGTGACGTGGAATCATCTTTGCTATTGTAGCAATAGACATTCGTGTGTCATAAAATTGAATTTGACATCTTTTCAAAATTTCATAAAGATTTGAAATGTTTGCTTTTTCACTACCCATAATGTTCATCCAACGTTGAAATAATTCAATTATTTCTTTGTTTACATATCCACCGCATTTTGTTTTTATGTCACGACAGAAATTTGTCATTTCTGATTGGCGTATTGATCGGTTAAATAGAGTTGAAACTAAAGTTTTCCAATCCGTTCCTAATCGAAATGTTATTGTAAACTTTTTTTCATCTAAAAACAGTGTTAGTCATATATATTGTTAACTTATTGTTACTAATTATTAATGGGTTATTTGCGTATCCTTACTTATATAATTATAAATATAACTAAGACTGGTAGTTATTGAAATAAACGATAACACACACACAAAGCATATTATATAAGTAAGGATGTGAAACGATGTTAAATTAAAAAAAATGGATACCTTTAACAGATTTGGCAATAAAAAGCGGCCTTGAATTGTTTTGTCCAAGAGAATAAAAATACCTTTCAGGTAAATCAAATTCATTTTCAACTATAAAAATTTGCAACTTTTTATTTTTGGCGTAACTTTTTTTAGAAAGTCGACAAGTTTTTATCCAAAAAGCTTCCAATTTATTAGAGTCTTTGATTTTACCAACATCATTAAACACATTTTTACCTGAATCATTTAAAAAGTGATTGTCTGGAACAGAATGTCTTGGTGAAGAATGTTGTGAAATATTATTCACAAAATTTACATTATCTACTGATTTGGTTGTATTTTTATTATATTTAATTTTATCCGTTAAACTGTATCGTCTTTTACTTCGTTTGTTGGGTACATTTCTGTTGATACTATATTCATTCTTTTTAGATACGTCAATTTTTTCACTTGTTTCTATGGTATCAAATTTTTCCTTTTTTTTAGTTTTACTTTCTCCAAAAATTCCAGATTGGCTCAATTCTTTAAGTGTATAAATTGCATCCTGTTGTCGTTTTGGGTCATTTGTATATATTTTACTTGTTTCAATATTATCAAAATTGTTAACAGTATACTCTTTCTCTTGTTTTAATTTTATTCCCAAATTTCTTTTGCGAACGTGATGTTTAAATATATTTGATTCACTTTTATACACATTGTTTCTATATTTAATGGAATCATCATAATTTCGATTAGTATATCCTTCAGTGTCTACGATACTATTAAAACTGGGTTCATTTTCAACGTTTGATATATCTTGTCTAGCTTTATGGTGAGACTTTTCATTAACTGCATTATTCCTTATTGTGGAGCGATTATTTTCATTATTGACATTTGAATTGTAACTTAAATTTTTCATTTTTTCGGGAACTTGGCTTGGATTCAGTTTTACAACAGTATCATAAACGTTGTCATTAACTCTGGCTTCCTTGATATTGCTTTTTTCACGTTTTTTTTCAAAAATTGGTTTCATCATTTTATGAATGTATGGATTTCTACAGTCGTCCAATGGTTCATCTTTAGGAAATCGAAATTCGTCATAGCGGCTTTTATAATCGTCAATTGTGGATGAACGGTTATATGAATCACGTTTAATATTATTAGTTTGTGTATTATAATCTTTAACATCCAATAAATCGTAATCCGAATCTGAAGTTGAATGAGACGTAGAAACAGAGCTAGATTTCAAATTTGATTTCTTCATGAATGGTTTTTGTTTATATTCTGGTACCATTTTAGGGTGTTGTAAATTTGAATTGTTAGAATGTATGTAAATTTCTTTTGAATTTTTAAATTTTTGAGGTTGCTGAGAGAATTGAGAATTTTCGGTAAATTTTTTATAAGTGTATTGAAGAGGGGAACTAGTTCGTTTATAATCATCCACATTATCAAAACTTTTTGCACTTTCAACGATATCGTCATCATTATCTATATCTACAACTTTGATATTCTCAGAAAAAGTAACGGATAGGTTATGCTTTGAGCTTGATTTTGCCTGATTGGATTTACATTTTCCTTTGCCATATATACTCTCCGACACGTTTCGTATATAAGAAGAATCAGTGTGGTAATTATAGTTGCTATCGAAATTGCTTTCATCCTTGAAAACTGATGAGTTTAAATTTTGCTCAGTGACACTCTGAGATAAATCATTGCTACAAGCGGAAGATTGTAAAGTCTTGGGTCGCATTGATTGGTCGTCAGTAAAACTTTTGCAACGATATCCTTCGTAATGTGGCACATTTGGTTGGGAGGATACATTATTATTTTTTGAATTATTATTATTAGTATCCAACCCATCCGAGGAAATCTTAAAATCTGACGACATTTTAACCTCACCTGTGGGAGAAGATATATGATCATCATTCGAATCATCATATTGGTTAGAATATGGAGTATTGTTCAGCGAATATCCATCACTAACAATGGTTCTACTTCCAGATCTGCAACGTGTACTTGGAATTATCTTTTTCTGTCTTAAATCTGTAATACCCTCAATATCACGTACCTCAACGTTTGGTCTCATTTGACAAAATCGATTATTTTGAGCATCATTTCTAAATTGATCATTTGATATTATGGACTGGTTTAAGGTTGGTATTTTATAATCAGTTGAAGTATTAACCAATACATAATCCCTTGTTTCATTTTGAATGTTTTCAACCACCCGTTCTTTTGAACCCATTAAAGATGTTATATAATCATTCGACTGGTTATTTAAATGAGAAGTCGGGGATACGATACGATAGTTATCCTTGTTGAAATTCTCTTCATAGTCTCTGAAAGTTAAATTACTATTAAATTTTTCATAATTTACGCACCTGTAATCTGAATGAGGTTTGTGACTGTCTGATGTCGATTTATTCTTCTTAATCAAAGAATCATCAATTTCTTTAAATTTTTCATTAATATTTGTCATTTCAAACGTGTCATTTACGTCTTGAATGTTTACATCAATTCGTTTTATTTTTGATGGGAATCTTACAACTTTTGATTCTATTGGGGTTCCTAAAGGTTCACCTTCTAACGTATTATCAATTAACCCAAATTCTTCATTTGTCGGTAAATTTTTTTTATATGTAGACTCGGACATTTTTAGACGGTTTGACAAGTTTGCAGTGTTTTGATTTGGAATAAAATTTTCTTTATAGTCTGTTGAGTTTGAATTTGGCAAAAATACATTTTCAGCGTCAATGTCCTTTTTATAGTTATTTTGTTCCTCTTTTTCATTAAATAAATTATTTTTGTGTGATTTAATTTCCAATTTAGGGGTTGAATCACGCTTGTCTTTTAGACGATAGTCGTTCATTCCCATTTCTAATAATTGTATTGTTACAGGATCTTCATTTGATACATAATTTATGGGTTGTAAATTTCTATCATTTAGTGAGAATGGATTTGCGTCTCGCTTCAATAAATGTTCTACTACTGTTCTAAACGAATTTGCAGCAGCTAAATGCAATGGTGTGTCACCATTATTATTTCGACCGTTTACACTCTAAAATTAAATATGTATATTTTATATTTTATTCAACATTTTTTTAAAACAATGGGTTTTTTAATTAAAGCGGTATCATCTATTGAAAATAATAATATATTCCTTAATTATATAAATTAAAAGTTGTTAAAATCAGTATTTGCTGTTTATTTGTCTGTATGTATAACTATTTATTACAACACAGATCGGCCCAGAGATTTAAAAAACAAAAGTTTCCAATAAAATTTTTCTGGCGCAGATAATACAATTAATTTTAATCTAAAAAATTTGCACCTATCCTGTCAAAATTCCAAGTTGCACTTTTTTAAAAATACAGTCCTGAATGTTAAAAAACACAAATTTTTAGACTTTTTTTTGAATCGTGAGTATTACGATAAATAGAAACATCAAAAGCCTGCACCTTCACCGTCAAACCACAAACTCTTATTATTTTAAAAAAATAAAAAAATAGTAGTCTACAATTAAAATAAACACAGCTAATACGGTTTTTAACTTAAGATACAAAAAAAATTTCAATCTCACAATGTTATGCCTTTATGTTAAAACAATTAATTAAAAAATATTAATAATTAATGATCCTACAGAAACATAAAATAGGATTTTTATCCTTGCGCACGCGATGAAGTTTAAGTTTAAGGAAAAAAGTTTGACTGTTATTATTTTTATTATTATAATTATTCTAATGTAAACTATAAATTCTTGCAAATTAAAAATTATGTAAAAATGGTTTTCGAATGTTTGTTTTTAAGGTGACTTTCAGTTGAGCGACCTAATCGTCGATTTTGCTAATTAATCCTTACTTATATAATATGCTATGCAGTATTTTTTTGTGTGTGTGTTACCGTTTATTTCAGTAACTACCAGTCTTAAAATTTTATAAAGTCCACATTTCAATTAAAGTTTTTCCGGGGTGTTAGCAAAATAAATTTCAACCTCCCAAACTTACAGCTTACAAGTCAAAAAGACCAATGTCCTTTTTTTGAAAATCAAACAAGTTCGTCAATTAAAAAAAAATATATCTTCAGGGCCAAAACCCCAAATGACCCTTTTTTTTTAATGAAAAAAGCCCTATAATTTAAACAAATTTACAAATCCTATCTTTAGTAAATATTGGGTATGTATAAAAAGTAAATTCAAAAATATATACAGTATATTACATACAGCCTTTTTGTTAACCACTGATTTAAATAAAATTGATCATAATTTAGAATAATGAATTACTTCTGGGCATTTATTGATGAGGTATATCTAAAATATAATAAGAAAATATTAACTTTAATAAAATAATTTTAAGAAAGTACCGCAGTTTCAATAAATTTGCTCTTATTTTGCATTGAATGCATAGCATGTGGGCGAATTAGGACAAGATGAAGAGGCGTATTATAATTTGAATCTGTAATGCCTAAATCAACGTAATGTTTTTCGTACATGTACTCTACACATTGAATGTGACCATGCAATGCGGCTAAATGTATTGGCATTTGCTCAATTGTATCCCCATAACAAGAAATTTTAAGATGCGGTGAATTTTTGTCATATGAACTGAAATATTCAATTAAATGAGTATGTCCCTCTCTAGAGGCAATATGAATTGGAATCAAACCACCTAGTCGATTACCGGATTTTTGATAAATGTCTGCATCGTATTTAACTAACAATTCAACTAGACCTCTATGACCATAAAGAGTTGCCCAATGAATGGGTGAATTGTAAATGGAATCAATATTGCGTGTATCAGCACCTCGGTATAATAACATTCTGACCATAATTATATCTCCTGTTCTAACTGCAATATGAAGTGGTGTTTCACCATTATGATCACGTGGATCAGGATTCGCGTGTTTTTCTAATAATAACTCAACATTAGAATATAGAGACAATTCAGTTGCAACATGGAGAGGTGTCGATAAAGCAATTTTGCGGTTTTGATGTGAATAAGCAATTTCTCTCGAAGTGGTAATAGACATAGGTTTCAATGGAGCATGTGCTCCGGCATCCATTGACCTGTTTGCATTTTCAGAGTTTGAACCACCAAATGAATAGGATTGGTGAATATAATTTACATCTACACCATATTCAATCATCAATTGAAGCATATTCGGATCTGGAAGTCGTGCTGCAAGCATAATTGGACATATCACCTTCTTGGAAGGTTTATGCTTTATATTACATGTAAAAAGTCGGCCTATAAGATCCTTCGATCGTAATTTTCGATCCAATAAATGCCGAAGTCTTTTAACTTTATTATCTCTAATCAAATTTAAGGTCTCGCTTCCATACTCTTTTATAAATGACAATATGCTTATTGTCATATTGTTTAGAAGTAATAATTTGTATTGAAATATCAAAAATGCAAAATATATTATCAAATATATTTATAGTATCTTTGTTTCTATTAGAATTGTATAATCAAATATTGTGTTCAAACAACTGGTTTGTAGCAACATCATCAACTTAACATATTTCGTTTTTAAAATATAAAATGTAATAATAGTAGGTGAAATAATGTATTTTTAATTTAATCTACTAATTGTGCCAGACAAAAACACATGCGTTATTATTTTGAATAATTAATATAAATTATGTATGTGCTCTATTCACTTATTTCTATATTTACAATTCTTGACAATGTCTCCAAGTATTCAGTAGCTACAGTATTCCATTTACGCTTTTAAACATAAGATATGTTCAAGTAACCATGTCCAATATTTTCATCAAGTTACGTTATCGAGTCACTCGATTAAATCAAGTTGATTAAGTGTAGCGTTACATTATATTGTTGAATTGTGTGTAATTGATTCGAGGTCGAAATTATAATTTCATTTCATAACGCATATTAAATATCCGTGCACTACATTTAATATTCAATATTTGTAATTTTGATTTTTTTATATATTTCGACTCAATTTTTAAATGTAACATATTGTATTTATCGTGTGTAATCTAAATTCTGGAGTACGTTCAACGTACTACGTTGTATAATAATTAATAGAACAAATAGTTGTCGTAAATCATAGTAAGTACAATTTTTACAAATTTACACTGCAATTGAAAATGATGCGCATTATTTTCCACTCAATTTTAGGGGCTCCAGGTATTTTAGTTTAAATTTCGATATTTGTATAAATCCGTTAAAAATTTGACGGGAAAAATTACTTTTTAAATTAATTTAAGAAATATTAAAAGGCAAATAACGTTGATATTACTAACGTACACATTAATTAATTTATTAATGTATGGCATATTTAAAAGCATAGCGCTTTCGCAATGTAATCTTCATTTTTGTGATATGATTAATTTGGTCTCTTACTTGTACCGGTTAAAACGTGTTATTTTCCTTAAAAACAATTAAATCAACATTAAATAATTTTGACTTTATGATTTTAAAACCTATGCCACAATTAATGTTGCATAAAAATCTAGGACATTTTTCATATTTAAAAAAAGGGTAATTTGTGGTTTTAGTCGTGAAGATTTAAGATTTTGAAATTAAAATTTATAAAATGTTAATAGTTTTATAATCTTTATCAGATTGTGTATTTTTTATAATTCTAGGACCGGTTTGAATTTTAAAAAAAGTATAATTGTTGTTGTTGAACTCGGATTTGTTATTAGAATTTAATTTCGAATAATCTACTACTACACAGGGATCAATTAGATGTACGTATATCAACAAGATAATGCGTCAATCCATGAATCAAGATTGGCAAAGGCATATTTTGAAGAAATTAATATTGTATTTTTACTATGGAATTATGTCACCCTTCCTCAACCGATCGAAAACCTATAGGGTATAACCTCCAGAAACAACACACATTATTATTTTATAGAATGCTTAAAAACCGCTATTATAAATCACTGGATAGTATTTCTCCTGATATCTTAAAAATCTGAACAATTCAATGAAAGACAGGATTTTAGATTAATAAACATCAATGAATCTTTTTTGCATCTATATTAACTTAATAATTTGTAAATACAATATGAAAAATAAGAAAATATATAATAAAATATGTATTAGTAAATAATTTAGCTCTTATAAGTGACGTTATTTTTAAATACGACGATATTTACCAACATGTATATATATATTGCTGAAACAGCTGTATCGAAAAATAGACCAAACTACATGACAACAATTTTTGTGAATCAATACGCATAAAACGACTAACATACATTTTTATATATAACTAACAGTGTGCTAAGTTATGAATTAAATATGAAATATGTTATGTTAAATTATATTAAATATGAATAAATTAAATGATTTAGATAAAATTTTCGTAAAGTTTTATAAATATCGTTTACGTATATCTTTTTCATTTAAATAATTGATTTTTCAAATATCGAATGTCGAAATCGAATGCGGTAGAGCATTCGATTGCAGATCGAGAGGTCCCTGGTTCAAGTCCTGGTACCCCCTTTTTTAAAAATAAATAAAAAAAATATCCCACCTTGTATTATGTAAAAAATTTGCAAAAAATGTGTCCGAGTGAGTTATTCATTTACAAAACAGTTTAGAAAATTACAAAACAATTTCTAAGTCATTTTTTTTCCTCTGCAGAAAGTAAGAGTAATTTAAATTTCAGACATTTGCACTTTCATACTAAAAACCAATATTTACCATATAATTTTAAAAATTAAAAAAAGTAATAGACCTACAATAATTTTAAAAAAAATTACAAAAATAAACAGCTAATACAAATTTGTCCAATTTACATATTCATAGATAAATTCTGTTTCAAAAATTCCAAAAAAATTCTTAAAAACCCCTCTTGAATGTTTGGTTCAAAAAAATTTCCTAAAACCCCCATTCAAATTTGGTTCAAAAAATTTCTAAAAAAACTACCCTTAAAGTTTGGTTTAAAAAAAATTTCTAAAGAAACCCATAGAGTTTTGTTCAATAAAAATTAAACTAAAATTAAAATATAAATGAAAATTTTATACATTTTACGAGTCATGCATGAATTGTATAAATTCTACGACTTGCCCATAGAATGTGTACATTTCATAGTTTTACATATTTTATACCCGGCATTCTCAACCCTTTTTCACTGTGGATCCCCAAAAAATTAATAATAATGATAATTTTTAATGAATCATTACATTTGGGTGAAACGAATAATGGTCAAAAGACATGGAGTACTCTATTTTTGCGAGATGATAAACTTGATAAAATATTAATATTTACCTTTAAATTGTCAATGTTCCAAAAATGGAACATGTTCTTCAGGTATTGTTTACTATATATTTTATCAGATCAATAAAAGGTCTATATTATCTATCATCCCTGTGAAAAATTAATATTTTATATCCCATGGTTGATGTTTCTTAGAATCATGAATATTGACTGATTTTTTGTATATTTTTAATTTGAAGTTTAAAGCTTTTTTTATGACTGGAAACTTGGCTCGGTCATAAATTTTAATAAAATAATTAAATAAAACCGCTGCTTTTAAAATAGAACAATCGAGGTTTGCCAATAAGTTTTTACACTTGTAAGTACTTTAATTTAACACCAAAGAATTTATTTTTACATGATTTGCACGTTTTATATTAGTATTTCTGAGCCTTTATGTTTTAAAAACTTTATGTTACTGAAAATGTTTATAATATGTAATAAATGTATATAATTTTCATAGACCCCCAAAAAAGTGCTGTGGACCCCGTTGAGAATTCCTGTTCTATACAACATAGATATTTAAAGACAAATTTATGATAAATAAAAAAATAAATACTGGAGGAAAGACATATCAATGAAACTTGTCACAATGTATGAAACATTGCATTCACACAAATCGAGGGTTACATATATTTAAAAATTAATGTAAGGTAAAATTTATTAATATAGAACATTATATTGTTTATCAATTTTAATACAAATTCTTTGCAAGTTTAGTTGATCAATACGCATTTCTTTTCGCTTGCAATGTGCCTTTTTCGAATAAATTACTAATTTCTGAAGCTATATTAATATTAAGACTATACAAATGCATAGTATATACATTATTATAAAAAATTTTGATTTTTGATATTTACTAAATTTTGTTATAATGATTTTATTGTATTATAAATTGTATTAAATATTAAATAGTAAAAAGTATCAAAAACAATTAAAAAAAATATTTTTA
>LWCA01000808.1:0-17322 GCA_001642005.1 Intoshia linei | reverse complement strand
AAAAGTGTATCAGTTTTAACAAAAATTTCGTTATACACAACAAGTAAAAAATAAATTGAATCTTTCATTAACCAATTTACAAAGCCTTGGCTCACCAGTGAAGTATTAGAATTCTACTTAAAATGATTATCAATAATAGAACTGAAAAGCTGACAAAGATCATAATGATAATGTATTATAGTTTGAACTAATTTGAACTTAGAACTCCATCTTGTCGGAGCAGCCCTAGGAATACGTTTTTTAACTATTTTATCAAGTAATTGAGTTCTTTTTGTAGAATGACTAAAAAATGCAGACAAACCATCGCACGTCATAAAAAATGATTTACATTCTGGCATATTTTTAATTGATTGAGACAAAACTAAATTTAATTTATGAGCGTAGCAATGTGTAAACAGTGCTGATGGGGAAATTTTCTTTACTTCAGTTTGTACACCATTTAAACTAGAAGACATTACACTTGATCCATCATACATTTGAGCCACTAGTTTATCTTTGCAATTGTATTTTTCGAAATTATGAAATATATACTGTGCTACACTAGAGGCTGTTCTGTCTTCTATTTCTTCAAAACCTATGAATGTCTCTTTTATTTCTCCATCTAACAAATATCTAAATATCGTGGAACAATAAGCTGCGTTATTAACATTGGTGGCTTCATCGACTTCAATTGCAACGAATGGTGTTTTTTTAATCTCTTCTATAATACTATTTTCTACAACTTTGCCAATGGCATCAATTAAATCATTTTGCACATAATTAAACAGCCCAGAAAATATAGATAAATTGTTTAAATTTTCCTGTAATTTGATATCAAATTTTGCGGTATATTTGATTAATTCAACGTAATTACCGCGATTTAATGAATTCTTATTTTCATTATTTCCACGAAAGACCAGTTTTGTTTTACTAGAAAACAAGTAGCAGCTATCAATTTTTTCAATATTTCTCAATTTTCTCTGACCTTAGTATTTTAGATATCAATTGAAATTTTTTTTTGTTTATCTAGCATTAGCTCAATTCGAGTAGAACCAAACGTTTTTATCAATATTTGATTTTGATAATGAATGTTGGATCTTTCGTGCTTAAATATTGCCTTAGCTATATTTCTCATGTCACAGTATCCGTTTTTTACCCACACATTATCATTCAAGTGAGAAAATAGTAAGCATGGAAAGCAATACAAACGATTTGTTGTTTTACAACCAAAGATCCAATCATTTTTATTGTACCACGAATTTTGAAATGTCCTTACGATTTTTTCGCCTTTATATCGCATTATGTCGACGTTTGGTGTTGGTCTACCGCTACTAATTATTTGAAACTATTCTTAAAAGGATAATTTAAAAAAATCTTAAGTTCAATGCTATCCATTGTATATTAAAAATAATATTCTAAAAGGTTCAATTTTATAAAGTACATTAGAAAATTACCTGATTAAAATAGCAATATAATACTTTAAAATGTGAGTAATAAATATTGAGTGATAAATTGATAAATAAAATAACATAATTTAATGAATTTGATACATTTTAAGTTTAAATTGTACTTTTCAATACAATTTATTTATTATAATTTATAATAAAATACATCTTTTATATAAAAAATGTGTAAATTTTGTATCGTTTTCTATAGATGAGTGCAAATGTGAGGTAGACACATTTTATGCATGCCTACCCTGAAAAATAATTATATTATAGAAAATGTTAACAATTGAAATTATTTGTTGCACTGCAATGATTCAATTACGTTTATTAGATTGTGCGACAAATTGGAACTTTTTTTCGACATCCCAGAATGTGACTAATAGAAAATATAGCCAGGTCGGATGGGCATACATGGAATTTTTTATTTTTTCTGAATTCGTTCGTTGAAGAAAGATATAAACCAAATAGTTTCTGATGTATCTATGGAAAATATCAACAACCATAAAAATGCAAATATTAGTATCATTTACAGAAAAGCTTCCCAATAAAAAATTTTTTCCAATTACACGAATAGATTCTATTCAAGTACTTTTATTGATAACACCTATAAAATTTTTATTAAAAAGTTCAACGGACAGAGGGGTTTCCCTAAAGTTTAGACAAAAAAAAATTAAATTATTGTTTAATTGGAAATGTGTAGACGTACAATCCACATTTTTTTTGAAATTGTAAGATCAATATTTACATTTTCAATTTTAATCGAAATATTTGAAAAATATTGGTTGATAATATATTAAAAATTATTTTTCACCAGAAATGCGTAGATTTCTGGGGTTGAAATTTTGTATTTATATTAACTAGAATAAGCTCTATCAGAATAATTTTTTTTTTTGATTTTTGGGCTGTTAATTATTTCACATTTTTTGTTTTATTAAAATGTCTCAGAAAAAAAAATATGAATACTAAAATGCTTTTTTGACCGTAAAGTCGTCACTTATTCGGATTGAAATTTTTTATGTGTGTTAACGGGATACAACTGTACCACCTGTAAATTTTTTTAAATTCTAGGCCTGTTTTCAAAAAAAAAAGGAAGGGGAATTTGGGATTTTGGCCCTGAAGATATAATTTTTTTAAATCTAAATTTATGATAATGTTTATGATTCTAAAATCCGCATTAGCGTATATATTTTTTTAAATTCTTTAACTCGTTTGATTTTCAAAAAGAGGACAACTGGGGTTTTTGACCCGTAAGATGTGAAATTGGGAGGTTGAAATTTATCTTATTATATGTCCCGAAAAAAACTATACTTTTTTTAAATTCTCCAACTCGTTTGATTTCAAAAAGAAGGACAATTGATATATTTTTTTAAATTCTCCAACTCGTTTGCTCTTCAAAAAGAGAGACAACAGGGTTTGACCCGTAAGATGTGAAATTGGGAGGTTGGAATTTATCTTAATATACGTCCCGAAAAAAACTGGAATTGAAATGTGGTCTTTAAAAAATTCTAAGACGCGTAGCATATTATAAGTTAGAATAGGATTATTGTTAGTTGTCATGAAATGTATGATTTAATTAACAATGAAAGTTCGCTATAATCATTTCGGTTCATGAGAGAATATTTCCAATTAAATACATCTAGTGTTGTATAGTTAGACAGTAAAACGTCAAATTGATCTCTCAGTGTGTTTATAAAATAATAATCCAAATTAAAAGAAGATGAGGTAGTTGGGAACATTTCTTCCATGTAATGATACAGTAACCTGTCGAGAACATGTAAACGACAATGGTAATATATAATATTTGGGAATATTACTTTTAAGCGACAAAAAACACCATTCTTGGATCCTGTATTTACAGCTATGGTATCGCACATCAACCCTTTAATGTTTTCATGGATATTAAACTGATATATTAATATAACCTCCATTAAAAAATTAAATTTGTTTGAGATTTTCCATTCTTTATTATTTTTAAGACAATAATTCTACTAAGTAACTCCCCTTTACAGCAATTACCAAGTAATGTATATTTTTATAAGTTTTTCCGCCAAAACATAATAAATATCCTGTAATATCCTGTTTAAGTGCATCAATAAGTTGTAAGTTGATTGTTTCAATTAAAGAGGATTTTATTTGTTTTATTATATCCGTGAAATTAATTTTAATTCATCAAATATTGCATTTGCTACAGTGAATGTTGATTTCATTGAAATTCCAGTATTTTCTGAAATGTTGGCCAATTCTTTTTCATTTAATATATTTATTTTTTTGGTATCAGATGGGATGTAATTAAAATCATTCTCATATTTTATTTCAGTATCAGAAAAATTTATAATTGGTTCGCATTTGCATTCCCTTTTTTCTGTTATTTTTATTTTGGGTGGATGAATATTAATCATTTCGACTATATTTGATACTCTACCAACATTGCAATCTGTATCACTTTGTAATTGAAAAAACTTTTCATCTTCCATGCAAATAAATAGATTGGTTTTAAAGGCGAATAATTTTGTACATGAATTTTTAATATTTAATTTTCTGTTTTCCTCCTTTTTTTGTATTGTAATATTTATACATTTTAATGCAGGTATTGATTTTTCTTATAACCTGTCTTATATTTTGATGAGGCATACTACATTTTTTCCACAAATGTATTAATTCAGTAGTGATAGTGATAGCGTCTTAAAATATCAGCATTTGTAGGAAGACTGCTTTTCAAACAGAGGTTGATCAATAAAATTTCCATATGCACGGATTTTTGACATTATAACGATATTCAATTCTATTAAAAATAAATTATTTTTATATGCTCAATAAACTTTTTAAACTTCAACTCAAATTTTGGTTTATCAAAATCGAAAAAATGTGTATTATGAATTTTAATATTAGTTACGATAAACGATAATATCTTCAAAACTTTAAAGTCATAGCGCCAACGTTTTTTAAAAGAAGTGTAAAGCAAGATTAGATTCAAATGGAAGACACAAAAATTTCTTATAATATGAGTAGGTGTACTTTTCATATTAAAATTTGACTTACACCCCTAACTACGGTATTGTTATGTAATTTCATTTTTATGAAAATTTTAAGTATATTTTAAGTATAATTAAGATATAATATTAATACTAAATTCTAAAACAATTTGTAATGTTTATTTTGTATCCAATATGTAATTCATTTAAAACAAAAAATTGAAATTGATAATCTAGTAATGTTTTATTTTATAGAACAACTGATTATATTTATTAACGACACAATAAAAATTGACAAATACAAGACAAATTTTAGCTATTTTGGAGAATACCAATATAAATATGTTAACATATTACAATTTCATTATTGGGATTGAATTTTAAAAGTTAAAGCATCACATTCTGTTGTTCCGATATGAAAAAAGGAAAATTAACAAAAACTTTATCTGCAGACTATAATAACAGACATGGGAGAAGCGTCAGTGATACAGATCATAAACATGTACACTTCAAAAAGAATCCAATTAAAAGTACTGGTTTAAAAGGTTATTCATCATTTAGAGACAATCGAATTCCTAGTAGAAATATGGGCAGTAAAAATTACATGGATAGTTCATCAGATAGTGACAGTGACATAGATTTAAATGAACCCATTCAAACAAAATCAAAATTGATCCCTAGGATGAAAATGAAAATAAAACCTAGACAAGAAAATGTAAAATTTTTGAATGAGGACGATGAAGAATTACTAGCTCAATATGTAGATAAAGATTACAGAGGTAAGACGAATAAAAAACATAGAAAGAAAACCTCTTCGTATGACTCTGATAATAGTTCAGAGTTTTCGGAAGATGAATATGATGTGAAAAAGAAAAATAACAATAAACATGACTTTAAAAAGAAAAAGAAAATTAGTTTTATGAGACAATCTTCATCTTCATCCTCGTCGAATAGTAGTAAAAGTGATTATCATAAAAAACATCATCGGAACAAATATTCAACCGATTCAGATTCTGATTCTAGCAAAAAGAAGAAAAAACTAAAAAAAAATAAAAATATTTACAAAAACAAAAACATAAATCCTTCCCTACAACATTCACCAAAAAATAATAATTTCAAGACAAAATTTACCAACAACTCCTTGTCTGTCATTCATACCAATGATGCTCGAAATTCGTAATTTTTTTTTAGCATTTCTATGTTTACTATTTAGTTCCTACTTGTATGGTATTATCAATGGCGATAATTCACTTTTGGGAATAAATGAACTGGAAAGATTCTTTCCAGATCACGTAATGAGAGTTTTTGTCGGGACATGGAATATGGCTCAAACTACAGTATTTTTTATTTTTTTATGATTTTAACAACGGTTCTCAAATTTTTCACTGTACAAAGTTCGTACTACGCACCCATATCGGAAAAATTTGGTTTGTACAAATATAACCAACTACATTACCTATTTAGATTCGGTGAAAATTTGGAGAGATGAGTGAAAATATTGATGAATTTATGAAAATTTATATTTTTTTTAAAAATTAAATTCTATCAATTTTTGCTTTCCCAAATTGTTTGGCGACTAATTTTTTGTTTTTATATCTTTTAGAGAAGTTAACTTTTAGGTTTAGGAATGTTTACTGATGTATTTTTTACTTTTCGGACCGTTAATTATTTATCATTTTTTGTTTTAATAAAATATTTCGGAAAAAAAATATATGAATACTAAAATGCTTTTTTCACCGTAAAGTCGTCACTTATTCGGATCGAATTTTTTTAAGTGTGTTAACAGGATACAACTGTACGGCCTTAAAATTTTTTTTGAAATTCTAGGGCTGTTTTCATTAAAAAAAAAAGGTAATTTGGGGTTTTGGCCCTGAAGATATCATTTTTTTAAATTTAAATTTACGATAATATTTATGATTTTAAAATCTGTATCAAATCGTATATTTTTTAAATTCTCAAACTCGTTTGATTTTCAAAAAAACAGACAATTCGGCTTTTTGACACATAAGATGTGAATTTGGGAGGTTGAAATTTATCTTATTATACGTCCCGGAAAAAATGTAATTGAAGTGTGGACTTTATAAATTTCTAAGACTGGTAGTTATTGAAATAAACAATAACATACACACAGAAACAAAGCATATTATATAAGTAAGGATAGTATAGTATATGCAGAGATAGGGATTTTGTACAAAAAACATAGCAGGCTATGATATGACGTTTATTTAATTCAAAAATGTGTTTATTACTTTGTTGTTTTTTAGGAATTGCCTCTCACCTTTAATCACTTTATTATGCCTATGAAAGTTGATCATCTTAGTGATATTTATGTGATAAATGTACAAGAAGCAGTCATAAATATGTAATTTTTATTTGTATAAATTATTGTAATTGGCTGTTATGTACTTTGCAGATACAGTATCCTAGCTCTGCCGAGGGCGAACTTTGTTAATTCTACCAAAAAAATAAATTCAATAGTATAATCTTAATTAAAAATGCTATGAGGGTTACTCACTATTATTAATCCTTTAAAGGTGTAGTTCCTAAACTTGAATTTCACATTACCTTTTAAGTTAAATTTAATTTAATTAAATCCCCCTTAAATTGTATTTCATTATCAATTGTGTAAATACTTGTAAATAATATTTGGAAAAAATTTTACATCTTAAATTTTTTTTATCAAATTATAATATTTATGAGATTTTTTTACGGTGATTTCATAATTATTCAATGAAAAAATTATTTTTAGGATAAATTTTAGATTAAAAATCTAAAAAAATACCACACAATATTCTATCACCGATGGAAAATAGATTTATTTAAAAAAGGGGAATGTAGATTACGCCTATAAAAATTGTCTTTATATTCTATTCTACTTACTGATATACTATTATATATTATTATATATATATATATATTATACTATCATATAACTATTTAGTAAACCCATTTTTTAATTGAAATGTAATTTTTAGAAAATATTTAATTAAAAAAATAATGAATTCATTTCAGTTGTAAAAATTGATTTTTTGATAAGATTTTAACTATTTTGTATTAAATTTTACAATTTACATTTACAATATTGATCCTACAATTTCAAAAAAAATGTGCATTGTACGTCTACACATTTCCAATCAAGACATATGTGTGAAAATCTACATAATTCATTCCTTCGGAATTTTTTTCATTGCTACGCAATTTTTAAATTTCAAATTTTCATTTTTAAAACATTTTTTATTTAAACATTCAAATTTAATTAAGAAATTAAATAACAAAACTAATATAACTTTGTTAATATTATTTTTATATTACAATCCTTTGCAATAATGGTAACATTCGACTGAAATGTTTATAAAGTGAAGATTCAGTTAATTATAATTAAATTATAATATAATTATCAATAATTATTCATACACAATAAGTATTTTTAAATATATATTAAATTGGTACTGAATATATGTTATCACATTATAAATGACACAATAGGTTTTTATGATTTTATTTTTTATGGAATTTATGATATTTATGACAATTTTTAGGATTGGACTGTTTTTAGTTTATTTTTAATATTATAGACACATTCTGTCTAATAAATTAAAAAAATGGGATAGCAATTGTTTTTAAAATTGTTTACGCAAATGTTAAACAAAAAATTAAGATGGAATAATTCACTTTAAAGTAAAAAGTAATGTCATATGATGGTTCCACTTGAAACAAATTTGGGAACCACTCCTTTAAAGGATTGATAATAGTGAATAGTAGGATTTTTAAATTAGATTTTCAACGTGAATTTATTTTTCACTCTTTTAAAGGATTGATAATAGTGAATAGTAGGATTTTTAAGTTAGATTTTTAACATGAATTTATTTTTTTGGTATAATAAAAATGTGCCCTCGACACAGCTAGGTGCTGTTTGTACGTAGTACATAACAGTCAAGCTAGTATAATTTAATATAAATTACGTTAAATTGAATGTAAATGTTATATTGACATTACAAAAAAATAATATGTTTATTTTTGTAAGTTTGTTTAAAATATAAAGAAAATGTCAAAAAAATTTATAACCATATTATTGATTAATCTCTTAATCGTGTACTACTGTACAAAGTTAGAAAGATGCATCTATTCCAGAAAGATTATTGGTATATCAATAAATACTGTAAAAAACTTTTATTTCAAACAAAGTCTTAGGTTACAAGTTACATTATCTCTTTTAATGTATCAATTATTCTTTCCGATTATAATTATATTAATTAAATATTGGCTGTATAATGTTGGTGATTTTTTAATAATGAGGCTTTTGTTAGTTATAGGGATGAATCAAAATGATTATACATCTATAGTTCAATATTTCGACACATGGTCATTTTCACAAAAAATTAATCCAACTTATCAAATGTGTGCATTTTTATTTTGGAACATTATTGTGCCGATCGTTATTATTATGGTCCATATTGTTATAGATCATTACGATAATATCGAATTAGACGATGCATACATAGAAAATCATATGAAAATTTTTATATATTACACAAAAATATCCATTGCAGACTATATATGGGTCCATTCTCTTTCAGAAATTGTATGCCATTCTTGTTGGATACATAAAAAAATATTCGTTGCTATTATTATTCAAACATTTGGATTTTATTATCATTTAAGTTCCATAGATGAAGATTTTGTATGTACTCATGTAATGTTTGAAATAATTAAACACATTGATTCTTATATGTTTGGATACTTTATACTTTTTTCGATTTTATTATTTGTAAGATTTAAGATTAATTATAAACAGTTTAATTGATAAATAATACCTTTTCTACGTAAAAGTTGCTTAAAATGTTTTTTAATTAATATAAGTCGGATTCCGGAATAATATTAATATATATATATTAATAATTATAATTAATATATTCCGGAATAAGGACTTTCAGCTATTAAGTTAGTTATATATCTACAAATATAAGAATTGAAACAGTAGTACATGAACACTGTTCATTGAACAATTTATCATAGACGATAGTATGTGGTCCCCCGGACACCTGTGGCACGTCATCACTGATTTCACATGAGAATTTAATTTTTAATGTTAATAATTTTGAAAGTTTATAATACACATTAGAATAAATTTTGCTCTAACAATACAACAAATGTTGGGATCTGAATATGTATTATACAACAATTATTGTATTGGAATGCTATACCAACTAATTTTCATACGTCGAGAATTAATATGGTATTGCAGTGGTAATATATACATTGTAATCATTCGATATTTAATTTAATTGATACAATTTAGAAGCAGAAATGGATTTTAAATCAGTTCGTTTTGGTCCCAAGGAATATAAAACCAAGGGTGGGCAAGCCACATGTTTCCAATTATTTGGAACAACATTTTTATTTGTTAATAGTCATTTAACTCCACACGTTAAAAACAATGAAAAACGTCTTCAAGACTATAATGTCATCTCTTCATCATTAAATTTACCCAACAAAATTAAAAATAGAAGCCCTTATAATTTAGGTAAATAAAATAATTAATTAATTTGACTACTGCGCAATGCGCACTCTTAAATTATATTACATCTTATATACATTTGTGCATTAATTTATGATAACGTATAATATTTATAACCGAGTTTATTAAATTAGTATTGACTTTTGTCCATCATATGAACATTTTGAAAATATTCAATTTGCACATAATTTTACCTCTCAACTGTTAAAAAAAACCCTAGGCATACCTATAAACTTTTGAACAATATATCGCTTACAGTAACTAATATAAGACAATTTTCTTAAAAATATTATTTTAAATATAAATTTTTTCATACAAATAGCTATAAAGATGCTCAAAATTATCGTCTAGCGAATCATGAACACCGAATTGATAAAAAAACCGATTCCAATGAGAAAACGGAATAAATATAAAGAAAATTAATTGTTATGAAAATAATTATTACAGTATAACCCCCGTGGTGGGGCACCTTTTTTGAAAAGTGCCCCAAAAACTGAGGGTAATGATAATATTCTAGTATGTATTAAATTAATTGAACGATGATAGTATTTAATTATAGTAAGAAAGTTGATAAAGATTCGTTGATGAGGTATATCACAAAAAATTAAGCATTTATTTAAAAAATAGATTTTTATAGTATTAACCCTTTACTAGTCGCGCTTTTTCAAGACGTAAACAGTCGCAAGAGGACAAAAATGGCCGTTTTTAATGAATGAAAAAGTGACATGATGTAATAAACAAATTTACATATCATAAAATATTTAATTACAATGATAATAATAAATATGACGCTGATTAATATATTTAGTTTTATAAATCTTTGTTTTTACAGCAATTTGAACATACAATATTTGAATGATTTTTGCAAACGTAGACCGCGCAAATTATTAGTTTTTTTAACTCATTGGTCACACAAAAATAACATTTTCGTCTTTTTAAAGCAATTGATGTAGCTAAAATTCATAATTATTCTATTTATATATAAAAATTACATAAATGTTGAAAAGATAAATTTCTCAATAATTTGTTTTCGTTACATAGAGATTTTCCAAGTTGTCTCAAGTATAATCTCCTCGGCATATATACATTTCCCGATTTATAAATAATGTAACTGTTTACAGCCAAAATATTCCCTGAAACAAACAATGAGGCCATCTTCTAGTTTTCCTTTTTGTATTGTATTCGTTACATAAATCATCAAGAATGTCAACACCTCCTGCACCACTTTCAATCAAATGTTCACTATCGCATTCTGATCCACTAGAAGTATCAAAATCTTCTTTCATAATCATAATATAAATCAGCGAACAAAAATAGAATTGTAAATTTTAGTATTCACTAAATAATAATCAAATCAAAAAAAACTTTAGCGTTAGTAATGTTTATTTGTACCTTACATAATATCATACAAATACTTGTTATTGTATTATATTTAAGCTCAATTTAAATCCTAAAAATGTGATGTTTTAATTATTTGTTATAGCTCATGTCAAAATATAATATTTTCATTCATAAAAAACGGTCAAAAATGTCCTCTGCGAGTAGTAGAGGGTTAAAAAAAATATAAATAGAATTGAAAATTTGATAAACGCATGAATATTGAGACAAGACAATAACAACTTAATATTTACATAATATCTGATAAAAACAAATGTAACTTTTTATCTTTTAATAATTGAGCTATATCCAATTTTGTGTCATGATTTAATTTATCGTTCACCATTTTCATTTAAAATTTTTGTAAAAAAATAAAGTGCCCCAAAACGAGGTTTATTTGACACTTATTTATAGGAAATAGTACATAATACTATGAAACTAATAAAATATTTAAAAAGTGCCCCGCTGCCGAGGTTTGCCCCAAACCAGGGTCGAACTGTATTATGAAATTTACCATACAAAATAAATTAAATTTTGCTCATTATTCATATTTTGAAGTGCTTTGCCCCAGGGTTTTTTTAATCCTTTTTATAAAATTTTTTGATAGTTGTGTATCATTCAACCCTATCTTCGACGTATGGGGTGCCACTTTTGTATTTTCGCAAAAAAGTGAAGAAATTCACACCCTAATATTTATACTAGGTTGACTGTTATGTACTACGTACAAACATCACTTAGCTCTGCCGAGGGAACATTTTTATTATCGTTATCGTGTTATTATCATTTAAAATTTGTATTAGAGTATATATATTTTGAAAATCTCGAACTCGTTTGATTTTCAAAAAAAGGACAATTAAGGTTTTTGATTCGTAAGATGAGAGTTCGGGAGGTTGAAATTTATTTTGCTAACATCCCGGAAAAAACTGTAATTTAAATGTGGACTTTATAAAATTCTAAGACTGGTAGTTACTGAACTAAACGGTAACATACACACAAAAAAATATTGACTAGCATATTATATAAGTAAGGATATATCTGGTATTAGAGCGGAACCTACCAAGCTCAAGGTCACCAAAAATGAAAAATTAGCCTTATTATTTTTTTTGCAAACGATACGTTGTTATATATCCATAGACGCCTACAAGACTTGAATTAAAAATAAATATAATATCTTTTAAATTATTATTTTTTTTTTATTTATTTTTTATAATGACATTTTAAATTTAATACACCAAATAGTTATGAAAAAATTTAAGAATATATTTTTTATACTCAATTTGGAAAAATTCGGCCCATAGTTTACCAAATTTCATCCAGTCCAACCTCTTCCCGAAGAGGATGCATCGGGTACGATAGGTTCAGTACTGATTGTTATAAACGATATGTAATAAGGCATACATAATAGGTAATCACAATGTAACCTCAAAATTTGATCATACAATATGGGCCGGCGATTTAAATTTTCGTATGGATAAAGACGTGCATGAATTGCACACAAAAACAATTATTAGAAAAGATCAACTTTTAAAAGCAATTAAAAAAAGTTTTAAACTATTTAAATTTAAATTATATATTTTTTAGAAAAAATATTTCATAAATTTATTGAAGGTGAAATTACCTTTAAACCAACCTATAAATACAAAATCAATACTAAAGATTTTTGTGAAGATCGAGCTCCAGCTTTTACAGTAATTTTCATATATTGACAGTCGAAATTACCCTACCGAGACCTCTTAGGGTACTCATTTTTATTTTTATGATTATTTCAAAAACTTGACTTGTAATGGAAATTATAAAATTAACACGATAAGTACCACATTATTGTTATCACCCTAAATATCTGAATTTTAAAATTATAATTAATACACATGAAAAATTGGCATTATTAACTTTTGACTACCCAATACATAAATCCCAAATAACCATTGACTGGCAGGTTTTAAATAATTTTTTATGTTTAGGATCGCATATTGATTCGATCTATGGAAAAAAAGAACTCAGAAATAATACTATACAAAAGTGTATCGTCTGTTAATAGCTCTGACCACCAACCGGTGTTTGCCATCTATGATATCAAAATTTACCCTGGACGTGACGAGTATTAATTAAATAATGTGATAAACTAAAAAACATCTAGAGTGCCAATGAACGGCGGAAAATTCGAACACAATGTATGGATTGAAGCAATGAAAAGACGAGCATCGGGGTATAATGAACCATCGAGAAAGGCAGTCTCAGAAAATCACAACAAAGTAATATATAGTCAAGCTTGTTCAATACAATAAATTTTTAAAACTAAAGTTTAGGCTAAACAGTTTATTTATGGTTTATCAATTTTTGCATGTTTTTTACAATGCGGTCCATACATTACTTCTATAGTTGGATAATTACAATCTATTGTCATACATTTTTGAAACAATGTTTGTTCAGGTTCATTAAGTATATCTAAAAAACAATGACTTAAATTGATTATTAACCCTTAGACATCAAAATATCATATATGATAATTTTAAAATGACAAAATAAAAACAAAGTATCATATATGATACTTTTAAAATGACAAAATATAAAAAATGTAAGTACAAAATGAGATTTCAATCAATTTATTTATTACTCCATAAACACGCCCTTTTCTATTATTTTTAGGTTATTGTTATTTCACAACAAAATTAAGATAATCACAATTTTATTTACAATGTTAAATAGAATGTTAAATTTGTGCATAATTTAAAATTTTTGACAAATTAAGTTAATAAATAAAAATTAAACACAAATTCAACAATACCAAAGTTTATGACCTATATAAAGAGTTTAAATTACGTTGAAAGCAATAGCCGGACAGTGGTAACACGTTTTGAGTGCATTTAAAAGTATCTACGAATTTACAGGTATTTGGTAAGTCAATTTTGGAGTCGTTCTAACATTGATAGAAACTATAAAGAAATAATAAAATACCTTATTTGGGACAAAAAAATGGTCAACATGGGATTGAATTAATTTTTCATTGTCTTGATTAATAAGTTTGTTTATAGTACCTAAAATAAAAATTTCTAAAAAAAAAATTAATTTTACATTCACTTTTAGACAAAATGTCAATTTTTTTATTTAATCTTGTTTTTTGGATTTTCATAATAACAGATTCATTATATTTCAAATCCTTGAAAACCTGATCCAAATTCTTGTATAAAGACAAGAGTAAATCAGAGACTTCAGTATTTGACAAAGTTTTTTGATTTCTATAAATTTAATAATAAAAATAAATGGTCAAGATTACTCCAATGGATGAATTTCACAGTATTTTAAATTATTCTCAAATTGATCAAATGTAAGATTATTAGCAAAGTTGGGTTTAAAAAAATCTGAATCTTCGCACGAATTAGACATGGCATCATAAAAGCCTTGCTTATAATCAAGTAAAAAATTGTGATTTTCAAAATTTTTGAGCAAATCTAAATCACTCCTGTTGTGATTCCTATCACCGTTTCCAGAAAATGAAGAGATTTGGTTAATTAATTGAAAATTTAAATTTTCAGATAAATCAGGAAATAAATTCAAGTCGGTCATCTTTGAAGAGTCTAGAGATTTTTCATTTACAATTGCAAAATTTGTCGTTTTTTCTTGGTCCTTTAAGTTTATTCCAGTTTCATATTCATGAATCATACAAAATTGACAATTTTTGTTTGTTATAGCTATTCGACATTTCTTGCCAGAGTCAGATATAGTGAATGTACAAAATTTTACACCTTGTTTTTCTCCATTACATTGGTGAATGTGCAATTCACAATAGGTCTTTTCGTTCATTGGTTTTAAACTACAATAGTCAAAATTACAAGTGTGGAGATCGCTCATCGACGTTAATCGCTTTTTTCTTTTCATTTTCAAAACTTTTTATTTAATTCAAATATGTTTAATTTTAAAATATATAAAATTATAGTAGTAGTCATTGGCAACACAAGTAAAATTTATTTATTTACAATTCTTTAAATTTAAATTAAATATACTTTTATGGCTAACTACAGTGTCACTTGTCTACAATGAAAGTTGTTATAGTGGAAAATTAATGTTAACTAATGATGCGACGATATCAAATAATCGGAATCGGAAATTGTTTTTTTTTTAGGAATCGGTATTGTATTAAACATTTGTATTAAAAAAAGGAGATTTCAATCATCATAACTTATATAATATGCTACGCGATTTTTGTTTGTGTGTGTGTGTTAAGCTTTATTTAAATAACTACCCGTCTTAGATTTTTTTAAAGACCAAATTTCAATTACAGTTTTTTTCGGGACGTACATTAACATAAATTTTAACTTCTCAATTTCACATCTTACGGGTCAAAAACTCCAGTTGTCCCTCTTTTTGAAAATCAAACGAGTTGGAGAATTTTAAAAAATATATACGCTGATGCGTCTTTTAAAATCATAAACATTATGATCGATTTTTTTTTGCTAATAATATTTTTATTTTTTTCAGATTTATTATTAAAAAATACCGATAAGTAATGGATGTATAAGAAATTTACTATAGAAGGGATGAATTTTTACCAAAACTCGTTCATTATCATCGAAATTCATAATTTACGGTATTCATTAATTATAACTTATACTAAGTTATCTCGTTGTGGCTGAGAGTAACTTAATACAACTGGAATAACTGTTGATAACTCTGTCACTTCTTTGACAACTAACATTTATTTTCAAAGTACAGTGAATTCTTTATATTTCTATCAAACGCTGTAGAGAACAATTGTCACAAATCACAATCGAATTTAATGAATATTACTTAACGTTTTTATTTTATTTATAACCATTGTATTTGAAATATAATTTAATTAAAGATACCATTTATATACCAAATATGCATTTTTAATTTAATAAATGATTATCACCTGCATATTTATTGCATAAATTTATATCAAAGCAATAAAACATTAGTATTCTGTTTTTTCAACATTCACGGCTCGCGATCTGTAATATGGCCACATAAAAATGATTTTTATTTTGATTTATTCAAATTAAAATGACAAGTTTACAATTCATCTTTAGTGTTTTTGTTTTTTCTTTTTAAATTATCTAATTCTGGAGCTTTTTTAAATAAAATATACGTGCTATTTTTTTAACTCTAATTCTAATCATGTTCTGTTCCCCCTCATACCCCCATATATTATAAAATGTATATTTTAAAATAAATTTGATGTGTATATTTTAAAAAAATTTTTTGTTTTGTTTACAAAAATATATGATTAAAATGTTAATAACTATTGTCTGATTGTATAACATTTTGTTATCATCAAGATAATTATGCTATTTATGACAATTTTTAGGATTGGACTGTTTTTACTTTATTTTTAATATTATACACACATTCCGTCTAATAAATTAAAAAAATATGATAACAATTGTTTTTAAAATTCTTTACGCAAAATGTTAACAAACAAAAAATTAAAATGGAATAATTCACTTTAAAGTAAAAAGTAATATGATATGATGATTCCACCTGAAAAAAATTTGGGAACCACTCCTTTAAAGGATTGATAATAGTGAATAGTAGGATTTTTAAGTTAGATTTTTTTATTTACTTACGTTTACCTCTAGTGTATCCATTTTTTTTAGAAATCTCTGAGTTTTTCGCAGGTTTCATTTTAACTCCATCTGATCATTTGTGACAAATAATAAGTAGTCGTTATACTTAAAAAAAATACATAACATCCCTGGCCGTGTTTTAGTTTGAGTAATACGCCTTTCACGTAAAAATTATCGTAAATCCAACATTATATCTGGTCCGAATAAATCACCTACCATGTCACCTCTATTCCATCTCTTTGCTGTTGAGATTGGAATTTTGTTTGTATAAACGTTAACCACCTGCAAACACAATTAATACCGCCTATTCAGTAACAGATTTAGTTTAACAGACAGTTTAGAGTAACAGTATTCAATTCAGTTAATGATTTGAAAAATTCAAAAATTTCATCATTTTCATCAGGATTCAATAGAAAATTTATCAAACCAGAACTGTATACTTT
>LWCA01000881.1:0-16107 GCA_001642005.1 Intoshia linei | reverse complement strand
ATTTGCTGCGTTTCGTAATATATGGGAGCTATTTATTGAAAATTGTCGAAAATCCTTTATACCTGGTGAAAATGTTGTAATTGACGAACAACTCATTTCATTTAGAGGTCGTGTAAAATTTTGTGTGTATATGCCAATGAAACCAGCACGCTACGGAATGAAATTGTTTTTAATTGTCGATTCTGCTACAAAATATACATTTGACGGTTTACCATATTAAGGTAAATCATTGATAGCGTCTGAAAAGTTAACTGCTACATACATATATTGTATCATTTCTAACTAAAACTATTTTATCTTTTTGTAGGACAGTAACTGGTGATAATTTTTTTTCTAATTTTGAATTCATCAAGTATTTATGTGAAAAGTTGGGCAGGAAAAATCGACTTTTTTGAAAAATGCACTTAATCAAACCCCAAAATAAAAAATTCAATTTTACCAATCCTTAAGGGATATCCTTTTTTTCAATATTTTTTCGAAAAACAATTTTACAAATCTTATCAGAAAAAACATTTAATTTTTTCATGAATGTTTCTTTGGGTGCAAAAAACTAGATATTGAAAATGGGGGTCCGTCCACAGTTTGAATGGGGAACCACTGATTTATAGAGATCTATATATAATTGTTGGTTTTATTATTTTTTATTTTTCGTAAAATAATTAAACGCGTGTCTTTAATTGTATCCTGTTGAAATGTTCGAAAACTTCAGTCAATTATAATTGAATCTTAGTTATAAAAAATACTGCAATGTTCAATGATGCTTTGATGTAAAAATCAAATAACATTAGTAGAATTAATATCTCGTTTTTGATATTAGTAAAAAAATCTCAAGTTAATAAATAATTTATGAAAATATTAACACAATAATGGTTATTTTCTACCGTTATGTGGTAGCTTTTATAATTTTACATATTTATTAGCGAAATATTGTGAAATATAAGCTATTGATTTAACCATTTGAATGAAATTCTTACTTATATAAAGTAGTTGAGTTAAAAATGTACTTAGTTTATTTACTTTAATAAATTAAAAGTATTTATTTATAAAAATTCTATAATTCTATCATAGTTTTTCGAGGGTGAGATTTTATCGCCAATTTCATTTTCAGAAATTGTGTTCTTCAAGGACAAACCTCAATTATCCTTTTTTTAAATCAAACGTGTCTTAGAATTATGAAAAATACACCATCTGATAAGATTTTAAAATCATTAACATTATAGTACATTTCAAAATCTATATCTTCACGGTCAAAACCAGCATATCTGTGTATTTGCATAATGGGTATTTATATATAAATTTTTCTATTATACTATAAAAGAGAAAGCAAACTACAAATTGTACATTTGTATTATAAACATTATAACCTTATTTATTATTAGCGTAAAATATTACATGTAATTTTCGTAAATAATTAAAACAATTTTTTTATGTGAAAGGTACCTGAATTTGTATTGTTTTTTTTGACAATTTTTATTAAGATTGGTGATTTTTCTAGTTTATTAATTAGATCAATTTCCTCTTTGTTTAGTAGTTTTTCAAATATACATTGTAGAGCTAATAATAAATATAAATTAATTCCTTGTAACCTTCAGCAGTAACAGCTTTATTTTTCCATATTGAAAAATTTTGCTTAAAATCCCCGTCACTCATTAAAGCAGGTGTTTTGAATGTATTTACTTATATTATGTAAATAAATAAACTTTATTTGTGTTGGGAGTAACATTTGAATATACATACATGTATATTAAGTGTAAAAATGTTAACATAATACCAACTATTATCGCCGATATATACACTAATTTCAAAATAAAGTCATTTGCGTTAATTTTTAAGGTGTTTTTTTGTTCATTATAATCATTTAATTTGTAAATTATTGATCCCGTGTTGCAACCAAACTATTTTGAATATTTTTGGTATGGCACAAATTTATTGACTAATTATATCAATGCATTGAAAAGTGAAATATGGGATGTGTATGCGGAAAATTGGATATATGATCAAAAAGTTGGTAATAGTTGATTTATAATGATATGTAGTATATATACATAGTGATAATGTTGGATTGTAGATGACGCAATATTTTCATTCTTTAAAAAATTTTTGGATTAGTACAAAATTTGTACCAATAATGTTAAATTTTGTTTTACTTAACTCGAAATTTCCCATTAAACTATGATCAACTTTGTAAAACATTAGAAAGAATAAGGATATTATTAATTTATATAACCTGCGGTTATAGTATAATAATGTTATAGAAGAGTATTTTAGACATTATTTTTGAGACATACATTATAACATGTATACCAGGGGTGTCAATTATAGAATGTGCGGCCCGTGTAATAATTTTTTTTCACATTTGGCCCGCCAAGCAAATTGAGTTTGACACCCCTGTATACATTTTATATAAACATTATAAAAATTATAATTATTATTCATGTGACATACATGAAATTGTCTCTTAATGGTTAATTGAAATTATTCTGAAAAAAATTTCGTGGGCACAACGTTAGTGATGCTTGTTGTACAGTATCAGACTGTAAAAGAAAATATTGTTATGGGTATTAATATAAAACTAAACAACAAAATTTTAAACGAAAATGTAGTATACAATAATAAATTTTTTCTAGGTAAGGTGTAGACTTGTTTCGATATTCATACAACTAATGTTTTATTTATAATCTAAGTTTAATCATATGCGACAGCAAATATTTCTCTATTTGTGGCAACCAAACCTTTGAGATTTAAGTTTATATAAAAAATGTTGATATATTTCATCGATTACTATAGCGGATTAGCTAAAATAGGATTATGTCCTAATTAAATATGCATGCATTTGGACGCTAAATGTATTTTACGTTTTTATTTCAAATGGTTAATACTTAAAATTGTACTGAATTAGTCGATAAAAATTTTTAAATCAATAAAATCTATTTATGAATTATTTTGTCATACGTATTGTATCAAAGTATGTGTATTGATTTATAGACATTTAATTTATTATTTATTGTAATGAAAACGAGAACCTTTTTTATGATTCATAAAACTATCTGTGGAAATGTAAGTTTATATGTGATTAATTATAAAATTAATGACCTTATTTATACAATAGAAAATTGACATTAAATCTAATTTTATTATTTCAGTTTTTATATATTTTGTAATTGATACATGAAGTATATCATTTAACATGATTATAAATGGATACAATTTGGCATTATTTAATTCGTCTACCGGGTCAAGAGAAAAAACATGGAAATATATCAAGAAATGTACCAAAAATGTATGTTCTTATCTGGTTGAAAAACTACTGTCAATTAAATATCTAATTTTACTATTAACTGCATACTTATTGTTAATTTTTCACTTAAGCAGTTCCAATCATTCTATATAAATTTGGGACATTATTTACACATTTATTATTATTAATGGCGATTATGACATAATTTAAATTTTTTACAATTAATATTGTGTAATAAAAATAATATAGTCTTTCAGAACCTTTATGACATGTTTTCATTTAATGTTATAATTTATACATATTTTACCGATTTAATTTAATGAAAGATGTAGGTTTATTAATTAAAAATGTATATGTTAATTTTGATGAGTGTCATAACTTTTTCAATTGTTTTGCATAAAAAGGATTTATAACAAAATGACATTATTTTGTTATGTATGTCATTCATATTTTTAAATCCAAGCAAAATAAGGGATTTCAACCATTTAAATTATTATAATATTTTATTTTTCTATATGTTAACATTTCATTTTAAAAATAGTTAGCATATATGACCATTACAATTTTATATTAAAATCTATTTCCAATATGAAAATATTGTATGTCAATGATAATATGCAAAATAGTAGTAGTCTAAGTCAGTTCTTTTACCTAGTTAATACATCTTAATAGATTTATGATTTAAAATGATTGTTATAACTTATAACGATGATATACAAAACATTATTTTTACCCAGTTAATGTTTCGAATATATTTTTTTCAATTATTTTCTACCAGTGGCGGACTCTCCTACTCGGGCAAATCCCGAGTTTATATTTTTTGAAAAATTTAGAAAAATATTAAAAAAAAATAAAATATTTGCATAAATGTTTAAATAAATTTAAATATACATAACTCGGGCACATTTTCATTTGTTTAATAATAATTTATTACTAATAAATCTATAGATTAAATTTATATAGCGGATACATCTAAAATTTTATGAAAAATTATTTATATCTTAATTATGTCAATTTTAAATATTGTTATAAATAGATATGTGCAATACTAAGAATTTTATTTTAATACTCTTGATACATTTTTGAAATTTTTTTTTAACCAAACTTTAAGGGGGGTTTTTATATAAATTTTTGTTAACCAAATTATAAGGGGGGGGGTTTAGGAAATTTTTTTTTGATATTTATTATTTTCAAATGTAATATTCAAAAAAAATTGTGGTTGTCATAGAAATTTTAGCCCGAGTGATCTCGATTAGCCAGAGTCGCCACTGTTTTATACTTAACAATGAAATAAGTGAATTGGGTTTAAAATCCATTTATTTTGATGGAACGGATTTAAAACACTGAAATTATATGTAAAGTAAATAAATATTTTTATATTCAAAGTTTATTAAATTTTTTGTTTAATATTAAATGTGAATTTCCGATATTATAAAGTTTAGCTACATCATCTCTGTTACCGTTTGCAACTACAGCCTAATTCCTCGTTAACGGCATAATTGGTCAGAAAAAAATCTACATACGTTAACGAGGATTTTTTTTGGAAAGTCATTCTCGTCACAGGATTTTTATTTAAAAATTTATACATTAAAACAATGGTTCCCGATAAGGGTCCAAAATTATATGCCTGGGAATCCGTGCGATTTAAATAGAATAAAGAAAAATTGTTATCAAATTTTGTGTATGTTTATAAGAACATTTTTAATATATTTATTACAGTTACAAACTCTGCAGAGTTTGTAGGTGTTGATTATTCCAAAGCCTAGATGACCGCTACATTATTATTTAAAAAATCTCATTTTTATCCCACCATTAATAAAATTTAATCAAAAATACCAGTTGAAGCCCTTAAGGAAAAATTTACTTATATAGATTTTTTTTATAAAAATCAGATTTTACAAATCCTTATGAAAAAATCCACTTAATCAAACCACAAAATAAAAAATCCGATTTTACTAAATCGTATGAGCAACGACTTTCTAATCCAAACTCCAACAATAAAAAATTAAATTTTACCAACCCACAATAAAAAAATCCTCTTTTTCCAATATTTGTTTGAAAAACACAATTTTACTAAATCTTATGGAAAAAACCTTTAATTTTTTCCAAAATAATAAATATTTTGAAATTGGGTCCGTACACTATTTAAACCGGAACCACTGCATTAAAACAATGAAAAAATGAAAATATTTTGGTTTTTATTCCGTTATAAAGAAATTAGCCTGTACAAACATACGTAAAACACCTTTTTCACAGTTAACATTCATAAAAACAAAAATATCTATAACACTTCACAACATTCAAAAAAGTTTTATATTATACCATATTTTATAATATTTAAGGTTATATCTCCACATCTAATAATTACACAAAAAATAATGGAGTGGTTAATGAGATAATTAATGAATTAATATTGTTTAAAATCCAAGAATTTTTGTATAATTGAGAAAAAAGACTTCATTGAGGATGAAATATGAAGAAAAATATTTTTGTTAATATTTAATAAAACTTAAATAAAATGAAATTTACTCATCAAAAATTTATATAATTTTGTTATATTGAGCACCTTCATTCGTTAATAAATCTGTTAAAATTTTATCTCAAAAATTATAAAAAAAGTTTGTTTTAGGAACTCTTGACGTTTTTTTTAGATTTAAAGGTTAAATCCTTATTTAAACATTTTTATTATATTTGAAGTGTTTAAGTGAAGTGCATATTAATGAATATTTAGCGGGTGAGTTTGTCATGTACAATTGTACAACATTGTAAATGTAACACAAAATTTAGTGATTAGAATAATTTATAAACAATGCAATTTTGACATATATTTTATTTAAATTTTGACAAATATAATAGTAGTATTATGTTTGATTGTTTTTACACTGTTTGAAAAAACATTTTGCATTGTATTAACTAAAAAATTAACTAACTAAAAAATAATTTTATAATGGGATTTAAGTAATAAATAATGTTAATATATTGTTGTGGATTGAAGTATTATATTTATAAATTCATTCCAGTAGAATAAATAATTTGTGAACATTAAAATTAAATATGTATTATTATTTGAACCTGTAGCATTTACTTTGATTTGTTTGAATGAAAATAAAGCAAAAAATAGTTGAATCAAACCTCGAAATTTATAATTTCAATGATAGGAGACTTTTAAGTTTTGATAATATCTGTAATAAATTGGGGTATAATGTTTTTACGCAAAGATTAAATAAATCACAAATATATAAAAAATCGATTAACGCATTGGAGTGTACAAGTATATATGAAAAAGGTTTGGACTTTCAATCCAGATTATTTACCGCTCAATTAAAGCAACTAATTATAAAAAATGTAGAAGATGGGTCCCGTTTGGTTTACATAATTTTAATTATCTAATTTAATTTAAGTATTTTCATAACATTTATTTTAGAATAAAAAAAGCATTAACAAATTATTGGTGCAACCACGAAGAAACTTAACATTAGAAGAATGTTCAATTGCTTTGAATAGATTTAAGAAAGGGGCCAAAATGGTAAAATTGCTTGTTACCATTTGTATGAGACTACGAAGTTATGCATTTGCATCAAGCAACATAGGACCTTCTATAGAAAACGATAATATTAATGATGAGATCAAAATAGCTGCTACATCAGCTCAAGATTTTAATGTTATTCTCTATACCAGGACAAGGGAAGTAACAAATTTTTATATGCATCAGTGTCACTTAACCAGAGTTTCCATAAAAAAAATTTTTTGAAAAGATAATAATTGTATATGTATTTATTTAAAAGTTTTTATTGACATCGTAATTGGGGTTTTCGCTATATAAAAAGGCTGTGGATCACTGATATGCATGAATATACTGATATTATTAGCTATATACAAAGTTATACTAATATAATAACATTTTTTTAATAGTTGAATGTCAGTAAAAAATTAATTGATATCCTATTAAAAAAACCTGCGGATAGAACAGAATCAGATATATTTGCCATACACAGTGTATTAATAGATTTACAAAGTTATAGAAAATACAAAAAAGATATGCAGAAAATGTTTTGTAAAGTTTAAATTCATTTTTATAATTTAACAAAGATAATAATAGGTCGTGAGATACGAACGAATTGGTCGAAGAAGAGTTATATTAAGAAAAGGCCACATAGGATACAATTTATACTTCGTTTACAGCGGCATAGTATCTGTTTTAATGGACAAGGACAATGATTCTGTTTTTGTAAAACAAAATGTTGTATCCTTAAAACGTGGAGCCTGTTTTGGGGTAAATTTAAAATATATTATTAACAACAATTAAGTTTTTTAAATACTACATAAATTTGATATTTTACAAAGTTGATTGTTATGTACTTCAAACTACTACTATTACTGTACTACAAACAGCACATATATCTGCCGAAGGCGCAATTTTTTAATTTTACCAAAAAAATAAATTTAATAATAACACCCTACTTAAAAATTCTACTATTCACTATTATCAATCCTTTAGAAAAGAAGCTCCCAAACTTGCTTCACCCTTGACTCGTAATTTCATATTACCCTTTAATTTAAAGTCAATTAATTCCCACATAATTTTATTTTGTTAATATTTACGTTAAGAATTTTAAAATTAATTTTGACATTCAATTTTTTAATTTATTAGATAGAATAAGTGTATAATCTAAAAAATAAAGTAAAAACAGTACAAACCTAAACATTTTCATAAATAGCTTTAATTACAGAAAAAATAAATTTCTGATATTTTCTTTTTTTCTTTGTATATTATTTTTAAGATTATAAATTGTATAATTATATGTGTATTATAATATAATCATTCTCTCTAATAAATTAAAATTTACAACTTATTATTATTAGCAATAATATGGAAAATAATAAACAACGTCATATACATTTTGAAATACATTTATTTGGTTTATTTAACTTTCAGGTAGATTGTTCGTTCCTGATATATCTACATATATACTTTATACTTTTCAGTTTTAAATAAATATTGTTATGAACCATCAATATATATAATTATTAATTATGTTATAATATAGGAAATTGCTTTAATAGAAAATACACGAAGAACCGCTACAGTTATATGCTCGCATGATACAGAATTATTTGTTATAGATAAAGAAGATTTTCATGAAAATCATTTGGATATTAAATGGCAGGAAGAATTTGATTTTCGATTTAATTTTTTTAAGTAATATATTTAATAAATAATAATATATTATTCTCATTCTAATATTTTAAAATATAATTATATTATAATTATTACAAAAATTCTGGCAATTATTTATAATTAATTATAACAAACTTATATTTTTAAAATGATTTTCAAGAATTTGGTACTTAAAGGATTGAAAATTTATGTTTGGAAAATAATATTAATACTTGTAGATTATGGAAAATTAAAATTGTCATAACAAATTCTTAAAATTTAATATAAATAATACGGTTCTCTAAAAACGTGAGAATTGTGAGAAATGTGAGAATGGCGAATCAAAATTAAAACAATTTCACTTAACTCTATTGTAATTAACAATCGTTTTATAAAGTTGAATTTGATTGTTTGTGAAGTTATCGTAAATCCACACAAACTTTCAATAGTTGAGATAGTGAACATTTTTGGTTGACGGTAAAAGTCGTTGAAAATGGAAAAATTGTACATTGTAAAACTATCTAACAATTTTCTATACGTATAAATTACGTATAACTATTTTTTATGATATATGATATTTGAAATGTTGCTGGTATGGCATAGTTTCCATAAATGGTATGCGAAGATAATTATCTTCGTTCTATATTTTCACTAGAAGCCGATGGTAGTGATCACATTGGGACAGAGCACTTTTAGTTACTATAATCGGTTGATCACTATATATGTTATTATAAACTGCTTCTACTGTAGATTAAAATTGAAATTGAAGGAATCAAAAAATAAACGAGGTTTTAGAATGAAATTTCGACAAATACTATATTTAAATTAAATTTTATTATAATGAATCTTTTATTTAATTTCATCTTAGAAAATGGGAACCTTTAAAAGAATGGAGTGAAAATAAAATTAGAAGTTTAACATATGTTAGTCGAATACAAGAATATCAATATAATCAAGCGATTGTAGAAAATAACAAAGATAATGAATGGATTTGGTTTGTTGTAAAGGTACAATATATAAATTTTAAATATTAAATTTATAACACGACCCGCTCATATCCGCCAAATATGTCCTCCAAATAATTTCATAATATGTTTTTTCGCTAGAATCCTTTTTAGGGTTTTAAAATGGGATACTAAAATATTTTTTAATTTACATGTATAATTATTTTGGTATCATAAACGTATTTAAAAAGTTGATATATTGGTGATTTATATATCAACAAAGTTATATTATTAATAATACAATATATATAATATGTATACTAATGTAAATTTACCATAATAATACAGTATTTAGGGTAGTTGTGATGTTTTAACAACACTAGATATATGTGAAAACGATGCTCAGCCTATGAACCCCTCCTATGAAAATAGTATTATGGTTTACCAAAAAAAAATTCTAAAAGACAATAAAAAAGATAAACATGAGTGTAGTAATTTATTGATGAAATTGTTTATGCATTTTACATTATATATGTATTTTCGGGATCAAAATTATCATATAATTTCTATTTAATAATTTTGTAAATCATTTATAAATATCATATCGTTAGACTAGTCAACATTACCATTTATTTCTTTAGAATAGTAGTGTGATCTGATGTAGTTGTTTCTTGTGATTAATGAAAATGACAATAAAAAATTTAGATGAAGATTTTTTTTTTTTTTGTCATAAAATTTTCAATTTTTAGCCATTTATTAATACATTTGTGAATATATTTAAATTTGACTCACCATTCTGGTTTATAGATTACACCGACCAGTGATTTGCAATACTACCAATAGGCAATATTTACTTACTAATACTTACTACAGGCAATTCATTATTAACGGAAATTTTTATAAATAATGTACATTAAAACAATATATCATATTAATATTTATTCTATTTAACATATAGTTGCAGGTCAATTTTTAATCATCATTTTATTTAATTAAACATCAATTACTAAATGATCTAATAAAATTAACAAATATAAAAAAAACATTAATAATTTTCTATTTATAATAGTGTTTCCTAACCGTGCGGCCTGACGAAATTTTTGGTAGGCCAGGAAAATTTTATTAATTTATTGGAATTATAAAAACTTTAGATTGATGAAATGTTAATTTCGTACAAACAGCAGATATGTCTGACGTGGGTCGCTTTTTTATTGATTCTAAGTTTTTGAGGTTTTGATTTATGATAATGATCATGATTTAAAAATATATTCAGAATTTATATTTTATAAAGTGCTGTACTTTTTTCCATTTTTCAAAAAACGGTAATTTGGGGTTGTCCATGATGATGCAAGTGTCTGAAGTTGACATTTACGACAATAGTGATGACATTAAAACGCGTCCCATTATTTATATTATTTAAAATTCTAGGACTGTTTTATCATGTTATACTTTATACAAGACACATATTATACATTGTATTCTATATTCTGTAATTTTAATTTAAACACAATTTTTGTACTCCAAAATTCACCGTTCTTTCAATTTTTTCCGTAACGAGGAATTCCGTTAAATAGGAATTAGCTTGTAATAATAATAGTAATACTGATACTAATAAAGGAGTTAATACTAAATAATCTAAATATAAATATAATCTCACATTAAGAAATTGACTTAATCCAAAATATCAAATTGAGTTAAAGCCATGAGAAAAGATTGATAATTACAATTTTCCCAATTGTTATATGAATAATAATGCATAACCTCTAGTGGAGAATATTAAAAAATAGTTAATAATATTTATTAGATGTCAAACCGATTCGAACAGATTTAATGGGTAAAATTAAAAATAAAAATCAAAAAGAAGATAGAAAGTAATTTACAAATTTTTTTGTTAAAAAAATGATAATATTAAAATTTTTATTCATAGGGCTTGTACATTATTTGTAAAAATAAAAACTCTCCGTGACGGAGAATGTTTTGTAATAATGCATTATATACTATTTTATTATACATTTAGGGACTAGAAAATATGCAAAACGGCCGTAATTCAAAATTTAACGTTTCACTCGTGAGTCGCGGATGCGAAGTTATTTTAATTGTTCGCAGAACATTTTATGAAATGTGTTCAATTAATGTACTTGAAAAATGTAAAAACTATGCACAATATTTCTCCACCCCTGCACAAATGTTGAGGTATTAATATTTTTATAATTATAATTATTATTATTATTTGAAACCTTGATTCTACAATTGTTGGTGATCAGTGATTACTGATCACGGTATAATTATTAAAATGATAGATGATATTTATTTTTGGAAAGAAGAGCTTTTTATAAAAAATTTATGTCAAAAAATTGGAAAGAAACATAATTAACATAGAAAGATAAATAAATCTTTCCTTATGCCATGTCCCGTAACATAAAGATCATAACAAATGTGGTTCTAACAATGTTCACATTTAGGATTCTGTTATAAATTCATTATAGAGAAATCAGATTGTTTTAAGATTTTTTAAACTCTCGACTTGACCGTGTCGAAAAATGAAGAAGAAAAACTAATAGAATAATAATTATAACGTGTCGACTGATAAACACTAATAAGTGAAGATTGATTTTTTTTGTGGAGACCAAGAGACATTTTTTAATGATTTATGGCAATGCCGAACCTACTGTACTCTAGACCCCCTCTTTGAGGCTCGACGAAAATTTTTGTATAATGGGCCTCATTTTTCCAAAGTGAGTAATAAAAAATTATATTCTTAAGTATCATAACAATTTTGTGTGTTAAGTTTAAAATATAAAATCAAGAGCCTTAGACAGGTCGGTAGAGGCTATACAATTATGTTATTGTTATATTATGATTATTGTATTGTATGAAATTATGCATAGTTTGTGAAATGTCATTTTTTTAGGGTTCTATTTTTTATTTTTGGGTAACCTAGAGCCGGGTAGCTTCCGTCCTGAATGGTGCATTCAGTGTTATTAACTTATCTAACTAACATTCGAAAGCAGATTATTATAGAAAATAATATCAGCATATTATAAAATTAAATATAAACTTAAAAGAAGACACAAAATTTTATCATATTAAATTAGTTAGAAAAGAGCATATGGAATGAAATAAAATTAAATTTAAAAGTACGTTTATATAATTTTCCGCCTTTAATTATGAACCCTTCGGTGTATTTGTCGATTATGGGCCTTTCAATGGGCTGGTTAAATTGTATAATTTAAGAATCCCTATTTACAATGAATAATTATACTATAAAAATTATAGAACATTTATTCAAGAAAATGAATGGAGAAATTACAAGTGGAATTTAATTAAATATCTCTTACATAGTAAAAATGAAGAAAATAAAACGACTAAATACCAAAAATTATGTATAATGGATAATAGTGTATATACCACCTGCTACGATGTACTAGACAGTGATGCGATAAACAAAATAATGTCATTTGTCAAGAAAACAGACCCACATTACTTTGATGAAGATAAAAAAAAAGGTAAAAATATTATAGAATTTAATAATAATTTATATTATTTTAGAAATTGTAAATTTAAAATCAACACTAGAAAAACCAAAAAAAAAGATACATAAAATCAATATTAAATAAATTTTAATATTGTATTTATACAAATAAATTTATAATATTAAATACAAATTTTATCATTTTTGACAATTTTTACAATACTGCATATCTAAAAGAACATAAATATACTTTTGTAAACATGCATTCTCTTGGTCCATTTTTTTTTTATCCTAAAAATAAAAACATAAATATCTACATTCTACGATAAAAATTATCATATCTTGTAATGCAAGGATGGTAAACCTACGACCAGCAAACTGATTTCATCTAGTTCATATTTTTAAATTTTTTTTATATTTATAAATTTTATATTTTTATTTTTTAATCCACTGTTAATTTACCAAATACTAACAGTTGGTAGTAAATTTTTAATATGTCCGATATGTGATCATCATAAAGTTGTCTACCCCTGATTTAAGGTATGAACAATTAATATTACGTTTTTAGTAATTTCTAAATTTTTTTTCATAGTTGTCATTTCACGTTCATTCTAAATAAGCATAATTTAAATTAGATTAGTATAATAAATTATAAATCGATTGTAATTATTGGCATATACAATTATTACCATATTGTATAATTACCTTTTTAATGACATTTTGTAGTAAATGAATCTTTTCTTGTATTTTTATCATCTCTCTGAGTAAATCATTGAAAATAACCGATACATCTGCTCTAAATGAATAATAATTAATTTATGATATATTGCATATTCTGAAAATTTATAAAATATAATTATATGTATTGTTAAATGTACAGAAAATATTATATAAAAATGATTGAATATATCTGTAAGTGCAAACATTTCTTTATGTTTCTTAACAGTTGCATATTCTAAAAATTTTTCATCAAATTTTTTGGATGTAGATTTTTCTTTTTTTTTCAAAATTAAATTGTTTTTTATAACCAAATCTGATTTTGGAATATCTAATACTTTTTTATTAATTGTATTTGCATAGGTAGAATTAAAACAATTTCGAGAATGTGATAATTGTATACTGGTATCGGTAAATGAATTTTCTTCTTGCGTGAAATTTGTTTTATTTTTTTCAGAACATTTACAAATAATTGATGTACACGTAGGACGTTCTAAGGATGTATATACAAGTTTTGGTGTATCATAAAAGTCATAATTTTCATGAGATTGATATCCGGAAGATGAGGATGGATGGCATTTTTCTTTATATTTATTATTTGGTCTTAATGGTGAATGAACAGATCGACTTGAAATGTTCACGTCCGATTGTTTTTCTTTTCCAGAGAATGAAAATGATCTGAATAAAGTGTGAAATTTTTTAGACATTTTCTCTTTAAAAGAATTTATTTTGAAATGTCGAAATTGTTTATCATTTGAAGATAAATAAACACTGAAAGGATGTGGATTTTGACCATTAGATACTTTTGGCTTTGAGAAAGTATTTATATTTGAAAGTTTACAATGATTGCATTTATTCATTGTTAGAGACTGGATAAAATAACTATCACTTTATATTGCAATTGACGTAAAAATATCAATAAATAGTGTAAAAATTTGGCTTAATTGATGATTGATGAAATTAAATGACTTGTAGACCGAAAAATATCATTAATTTATAAGTATGTAGTACTAGTATAACCCTTCTTGTCTACAATTTAAGTGTAAATGGATGCTTAACAAAAAGCGCGACAGCTCAGTGTAAAATTTTAATTAGAATGATCTCTACATAACAGTGAAATGGGTTTAATAAAGTAAGGCAATCATACACTGTAATAACTCAAAGAATTAATAGACAATGTTATATATGCAATAATAGTCTATAGTTGTTTTATGTAAGTTATACTTAATATTTCTGTTATCCCATATCATATATTTCTTAAATAACAATTTGTACACAAATATAACTCTATTTATGTTGTTGAATCCGTTTAGTCATTCCATTAACTTTGATATGGTGCAATGAATTATCACAAAAACATTATGTTTGATATTATTTAATGGTTGACAGATGGTTCAATTAAGTGTAAAATAGTATATTAATTGTATTTATATCAAACTATTACATTCAAAATTTAGTATTAAAAATTTTAGCAATATCCAATTAATTTTTTAGCTATTTTATTCAACATGTCAATATATACAATGTATGTTGTAATTTTCTCAAAAAAAATGAGTGCTATTTTGATTTTCTGTTTATTTATTAAATCAACTGATCTAAAAATGACATATATTATTAATTAACTTATTTTAATCGTGTCAACACAACGGGAAAAATTCGATAACGAACAATTTTTATTAAAATTCAAATAAAATAAAATTTTGATGGTGATTATGTTTGAAAAAATTCAGTTTGGCCACAATTACCAGTTTGAGATGATTTTATTTTTTAATTACTTTATAAAATTTAATGTCTGTGTAAGATAACGTCTATTAAAAAAATTAACTGGTGTAAACTATAAAAAACCTACTTTCTAATACACTTTTTCGCGAGTGATGTTTATATCTAAGTTTTATTTCACGCACTTGATACCTTCAGGTCCAAAACACAATTTGCTTTTTTTAAAAATAAAATGACCACTAAAATTAAAATAATATATAAATTCTGGGACGCGTTTTAAAATCATTAACATAACAGTATTGTACACATTGTATGTTATTTCTACTAACATTCATATGTTGTTTTGTATAAAGGTGAGAATCTACAAAAAACGACTTTTCAAATGTGACCAGTGATCGGCTGCCTTGCATCATAGTACTCAACTTAAACCTGTCCAAATGAACGTAACAAGATGGTGTAGCACAGCTGAAATGATCAATAGGTAAACTAATCTTTAAAATTACTTACTATTATTAATATTTATTTATTTAGATACTTTATGCTTAGACCTTATTTGGAATTTTTGCCCCAAATACATGAATTTACATTGAATGAAAATGAAATTAATACTTTATTAGGAATTCAAACGCACATAAAAAAATTAACTCCGTAACATTAGCTTTACAACAAACATCAACAGATATGATTGATGTACGAAATATCTTTAAAGAACTAGTCATACAATATTCATCTATGAGCAGATACCTTAATGAAGATTCGAAAATTGTTTTGAACAAACATTTTGAGAAAAGAGTTGTGAAAATTCTTGATAATCATGAACATTTGCTGCTTAAACCTGAATTAAAAGCTGTGAAATTAT
>LWCA01001252.1:0-10664 GCA_001642005.1 Intoshia linei | reverse complement strand
ATATAATGATTTATAATAAAGTTACAATAAAAACGACATTACTTATGAAACGATCCAATATATCCGAAGGGGTAACTCTGTTTTTAACATATATGGTTGACTTTCAACTCATTTGCACATATACAAGCATTTCCTCCCAATGATTACCAGAATTCGTTTAGATTTTCAAACGTTCACGAATCGTACGATGACAACGCTCTACAAAACCATTCTCGTAATGTTTATAAGGTTTTGAATGCATTTTTGTTATACTAAACATTTTACATAATTCCTCTATAATTATAAATTTTAATTCTGTAACAAATAGTAAATCATCAGAAATTTCTTGAACATCATTCAGATAGCGCTAAACTTTCATCCAAATGTATTGAAAATTGTGTCTTTCTTAAATAGGAAAGTAGTTTCGTTTCAACATTAGCAGCCATTTCGTCTATTTTTAATGATACCGTACTATTGCTCAGTGGAATAGATTTCGACAGATCAGCAAAATTAATATAATAAATAATTAGCCTTTATAATTAATTTTTAAATTACGAAAATATTCCAAATTTTTTTCAGCCTTATCGGGATGCTTTCCTGTCAAATGAACTACTATTTGTGAAGGTTTCATTCTCTCATTTGAAAAAATCTGAATTATAATTAAAATAGGACAATTATAATAATAATATGATAATATATAATTTAAATAACTAAAATTCTTTTTCGCATATTAAACATATTGGAAGTTGTATATTATTTGGTGAAGGAATAACTCCACATTTCAAATAATCAATAGAATAATAACGGCATCTTTTTTTAATATTGATGTATTCGAACGATAATATATTCGTTTACAATGTTAATTAATTTACTTTGCAAAAAATTTTTATTATAAATACTAATTAGGTTGTTAATTAAAATTGTATGTAATGTTTAATTCTAACGAGTTTACCTAAATAAAAATATTCCAAAGATGAATAAAAACTTTTTCTACAAAATAATCATGTGACTATAACCACTGTGCCAGCTAGGCTCATTGAACGGTTATAATCTGATGTTATATTTTGAATCCCATCTGATGCGATAAAAATATTTTCGCCCCATTTGATCATAAAAACGCCCCAAGGTAGGCGCTATCGTCCAGGTTAAGAATCACTGGTCTAGCTTGACTAAAATTTTGAGAAACATGACCAATTTGCTTACAATTATAGCATCGTTGCTTATTAAAATTCTCTTTGGTTGTAATCTTCTTTATCAAATTATGGCTTCTTAATTGGAAATACCAAGAATTGATTTCAATATTCATCAATCTATCTACAATTTTTGATATATCTGTGCATTCCCAATCATCGACTGACAATTTATTGGCGTTTAATGCATTAACCTTTAACATATTTTATTATTATTTTTATATTATTTTATGTATGCATTTATTATTTATTTTTTAATTATTTTTGTAGGTGTTGGATAACGATGTTATACGATATAAGTCTGCTGATCTATTAAAGAATTCTCATGGATTTGACAAAAAGTTTTTAAGACAAAAAAATAATAATGCTTTAGTTGTGGGATCATTAAACATGAACTACATTAATGTAATTTTACAAAGAGTTTATATTGATATATAATTACATATACATAAGGGGGTTCGCAAAATTTTATCAAGAATTCGTTTTTGGATTACGGCATCAACTATTTTATATAATAAATGATAGGAAACTATCACGGGTACTACTTGGTCATCTGCTTTTATGTGACTCAGATTTCGGTTAAGTTTTTACGGTAGTGTGCGGCACGATGATTGTTGACACTAATCATACATTTAATTCATTAAAATGTAATAATATGAATATAACATTTTTATGACAATTCATTTTATTATTGAAAATGCAAATTAAACAGCCGTAAAGCATTGCAGTGTTGTTACTCAACTGGATTATTTAATTTTATTTATTACATATAACATGTCATAAATTATAAATTCAAATTTTAGTACAGAAAAGCCTACAATAATTTGTTTAGTGAAGCAAATGTACCACCTAAACGTAAATTAACTCGATTCTTTGTTACCCCAGATGCATTCATTGATCCTGGTATTTCTATAATATATATTATTCAAAATCTTAGGCACTCCTTTGAATGTATCACATTTTAATGTCGGTCAATTTATTGATGTTCAAGCAAAAACGTATTTTTAAATATATAAATGTGGCTTGTATCAGCGTTTCCTAACCTTTTCTTAACTTTTGAACAAATCCGTTATTTTTTAAATATTATACATATTCCTCATATGCCGGTAGAAAATGAAATGGCTATTGGGAAATGTTGGTCTATAATTATATTTAATCTACTCTCCTTTTCAAAAATACAATTTTAAAACAATACTAATTTTCATTCTGACGTTTCGTATGATAAGATTATAAATTGTAAGAAAATGTTTGCTTTTAATTAACAAATAAATATAATATGTTCAGTTTATAGTGTACCGGTTGATAATTAGTTTCGGTAAATTTATTACTACGCCTATAAGGATTTGTTCTTTTGATAAATTAGACATTTGGTTCATATAATAAATAATGAAAAAAATTACGCTTGATTGAGTTTTCGATTAAAACTACAACTAAAAGTACAACTTTGTTATTATCATTTTTATATCCATTTAAAATTTAAATTTTAAATTCTTTGCAATGTTGGTAAAATTCATCCATAATATCTTTATATGTAGATTAGGGTGTTTCAAAAATTGAAATTTGAATTAAGAAGTTTGAAATTGGGAAAGTACTTTTGATATTTTAATAAGGGTGATAAATAATGATTCGCAAAAAATTAATTCGATTCGAATAATTTTTTTTTTTTCACCCGAGCAGGGGAAATCAATAATATAGTATTTTATAATATAAACATTTTGATGGTATCCATGAAAATTAATTGACGAATATTAATTAAAACGTTCATCTATTAATGAAATTATCCATTAGGCAAAAAAAATAATTCGATTCTATTAAATTTCCCACGCCAACCGAACAAGGGAATAATCAATATTATAGAATTTGTATAATATTAATATTTCAATGGTAGCCATGAAAATCGAGTGATGATTATTAATTAAAACGATAATCCAATGGGTGATAAAGGCAAAGATTCATTTTATGAAAAAGTAAATTAAAAATAATAGTCGTATCGATTCGAAAGACAGAGGATTTTTAACAGAATATGTGATTTTTTATAGATTTTAAAATTTGGACCAAAATTAAAATAAAATGATTTATAAATGAAAAAAGAACAAATTTTTCATAATTTTATATTATATAATTGTTAAGTTTCATAATACATCTGTTAACACATAATAAATTGTTTAAAAAATTAGAATAATTTGATAATGTAATAAATAAGTTCCATTTTATTCGTTTAAGTTAAACTTTAACTTAATTATAACGTTTAACCAACACTAAATTTTTATACTATATATAAGAAACGTAAATTTGGTGGTGATGAGTGGCAAAGCAATAATTAATTTTATGTTGTAAAAATTTGTACAAGTCATTTATACCCAATTACCCTAATATACTCAAAAGTACTTTTTAAATTTTTTTTTGACCACCCTAATGTAGATACTTTAAGGGTTTTGTAAAAGTGAATGGAATTATGTTAGATTAAATTTAAATTTTTAATGTTAAAATTAGATAAATCCGACATAGCAGAGCTAGGTTGTGTACAGTACAGTGCTGTTTGTACGTAGTAAAAAACAGCCAAGCTAGTAGTATATATAAATTGATATTACATTTTCATTTTAAATTAATATTAGTGTGGATCATGGCTTTCAAGGTGTTATGAAAAGATGGTTAATGAAAGGTGGCCCGGCAACTCATGGTACTACAAAATGGCATAGAAGAATCGGTTCAATATCGGAAGGCCGTGTTAGAATTATTTTATCTTAGCCCTTTCATACATATTAACCAATTCATGTTATAATTAATAATTGTGAAATTATATCACATTTTATCATGTGATATATATAATTTGAGTCAATGTTTTTCACTGCAATTTTCTGACATGTACATTGTACCTACACTGTCCGGCATAATTCTTATGCACCCAATTGTTATTAATCTAAACACTCGTGGTTCATGAGATAAAGCAGATAAATTATATTATTCATATATTAGTTTAATCTCATAATAGAATATTATACCTAGTACCTAGTACGTGGGTTCTTAACCTGGGATTCCGAACCAGTTTTTGAGAATGCCAGAAAAATTTTAAATAAAAATAATTTTGCAGCAATATTTTTTAAACTTGAATAAAGTTTTGAAAATAAATTTATATTCAATTTTAATTACGCTTTATGGTAGATACAAATTTTCAAATTTAAATTTAGAAATTTGTTAGCATTTCTATACTTTTCAATTACTGCATATGAAGTACTTAAAAGGCATAGTTAATAAAAAAATTTGGATTTTTAGAAAACTAAAATAAAATGTACAATAAGTTTAATAAATAGTTAATATACAAAATAATATATATATATGTATTTAAACACGAATCGATATGGAGTCGTAATTGTAATTAATAATTAACAAAAAATAAATCAATTAGTAGTCTACATGTCACTAATATAATATAATACTTACATGTAAGTGACACATTAATTGATTTGCACCGATATATCATGAGAAACTTAGAAATTTCAACTCAGTGTATGAAAGGGTTAATTTATAAAATCATTTTACTAATACATTGAAACCTCTTTATAAACAAACTCCTTTATAAACAAATTATCATGCTTTTAAAAATGTATCAATCCTATATAATTTGTTTATTACATTTTTACATGCCAACAGTTTGCGTTGTATGGAATTTTTATGACACTTATCACTCTTTTTTGATACTCCAAAAACAGATTAGTGGTTAAATTTTCAAAATCGTTTGTTTATATTTATATATATATGTCTTTATATTTTTATATGTCTTAGCTACATAGGAGGCTTGAGTACCATCAATAATTGAGCATATTTTTGGGATTTTTAATATTACTTTTTTATTGCATTGAAGTGATATGAATTCAAATTTTCTTAAATTATTTACAATTTATTTATACAATACTACAATATTATTGTTAATTTGTATTTTCAATTGTTTAATTTAATTTATGGAGATATGGAAGGAAGGAGTATGGAAAATTGAAATATAATGCAATGAATTGGAAATCTAAACAGACATATATATTATATTATACATACAAATTATTCATTTATGACTTCATTTCTTTCGCATCTGGCCAAGTAGGGTAACATTTTGCGATAAAAGCTATCGCAATGCGTTTCTGTTATATCGTCAAAGGCAGATGAAATTTTCATTTTAAGTTGAAATTCAGTTCGAACGCATGCGCGTTTTACCGAATTTTTCATACGCTGAAAATATTTTATATTGGATTAAGAAATGGGGAATAAGGGAGAAGGTATCTCAAATTGAGGTTTAAACTGAAATTGTTTCTGAAAGGCCTTTAAAATACAATGTTTAACTATTATATAATGGTATGATATACCTTTGCAGTGGTGAATTCTTGCATTATCCATTATAAAAACAGGGTTGACAATTCCCATCGAGGAGCACTTCTGTTTAAGTAGAATAAGATTTTGCTTAAAAATTTCTCCATTTACCGCCGTATTATGAATGTTTACATACAATTATACAAATACTTAATAGATTATATACTATGAAAAATCATTCCATGCTTTTTCATAGCAAGAACTGAAATATTTCTACCTAATTATTAATTATAACATTACAATACTATATAATTCTAGCAGCAGCTACACCAAGATACGGAGATATTTTAATCCTAGACCTTCTTTTTTTTGGTCGAGTTACGACAGCAAATCCGACTTCATCAAGAAAGATCTAATAATACTATATAAAAAAATAAATTACTATATTTTTTTGAGTTGACATCATTAAATCTCGAAACATCGATGCATATTCGCACCGAGATATAATGGTACGTTGGCAATTTCTACGGACAGGCACAAAGACGAGTGTTTTTAAATTATAGTGGAAATTTTTTAAAATTCTTTCAATTGAGCTGATGATGTCCAATGAAAATGCATTCGAAATACAGGTTTGAATTTGTTTTAAGGTGAGTATGCAATTTTCATCAACCCATTCCGGGTGCTATTTTTTTGATCTTCCTTTAAAATCGATATTCGATTTCCACCCCGTGGGCTATAGATTGCATTTCCCGTCCTTATTTTTTATAATTTAATATTTATATATTACCTTAAAAATTTGTGAATTATGTTTGAAACAGATGTTCTAGGAATCGATAGTATCCTCGATATCGATATAATCGATAATCCTTCTAAGGTTTTGTATACTATACTTTTTGACTATTAGGAATAGTATTTCCTCGCATAATTAAATATTAAATTTTAAAAAATGACTATATTAAATTCAAATATGACCATATTAAATGAAAACATGACTATAAATAGAGAATATCTATAAAGAGGTTTCACTGTATATCGAAAATTTTGTTTTGACCGTTCTAAACATTTCTAAGGACTCTTTACTAAGTCAATTCAACATGCTCATTTTTTACAATACAGAAACTTACAGATATTAACCATTTCACTGTCTAATACTATTGTATGATGCATCACCACACGTCTGGAATTTACACTTTAATTCAAACATGTATTATTTTTAAATTACCTATGTGAAAATGTATGAAAATAAAAGAATAAAGTTTTTCAAAATTATGCTGTGTATAGTATAGAATACACAGACAGTGAAAGGGTTAAATTTTAAATGAATTTTTATAGTGTTACCCAATTTAGAAGATGTCTTAGGAAAATATCACATTTCTTTAATATTGTATTTCATTTTAGAGTAAAGGAATAAGCAAAGGAAGACGATTCCCAGGGCACATGGGTTTGGATCATGTAGTACTTCATGGATTAAAAGTTTATATTAAATATATATGTTACGATGTTTATATAGATATGGAGAATTAATCCGAAGTACAATGTCATTTATGTTCACGGGCACGCTATTCCAGGTTGCATTAATTCTTATGTAAGAATATATGATACAGGCATTAAAAGACATCGTCAAGAGATGCTTAGTAATCCTCCTCCGATGCCAACTAGTTATAAATGCCAAAAAGATGAGGTTTGTGTGAGAATTGTCAGTTTTTATTATCTTTTAGACTTTTGCCTCTGACATATTCAAATTCAATGCACCATCCATCAAGTTTTCCGCAAAAAATAATTGATATATACATTTATTAAATTTTTATATTGAATCGGATGGTCTTTATATGAATAAATTTAGGTAGAGTAGGAGTATCGTTTGACAATCAATGTTTTATTGTGTTACATGAACTTTAATAAAGTGAATTTTTTCATAGCAAACAGTGCAATTGCAATTTATACAATTAAGTGAATAATCAGTTCTCTTGAATTCATTAGGATACAAATTCATTATGTTCATTTTGAAGTGAGGAGATTTTGTAGTTTTTGGTATTCTAAATGAATGTTACATCATTTCGTGAAGATCAAAATTTTACCTGTAAAAGTGAAACTTTTAGAATGAAATAGAAGTGTTTAATTTCAATTTCAACAAAATGATATTACTATTTATTAATGATAATATTAATAAAAAATTTATTCATTTTATAAAATTTTAATTAGCTAAATCATAAAAATAATATTGGTATGATCATGCTTGGAATTGAATGGTAATTAACATAAAAAATTAACTTTTACTTGCCCTAGTAATGATATATCATGTCCTATACACGTTTTTATTTGACATTTAATAATTCCCATTTCACAAAAATGTTTTGGGCAACCGAGGAATAGTCCCGGCTACGGGAAATTTAGTTCTGCTAATGTATATAAAATGTTTAATTTTGACTACAATTATGTAAAAAAATTGGAGTAATTAAGGAATTTGTAAGTTTTCATAATCCAACTTACTGGTTACTTTTTTAACGTATTTGTCACTGTGAGTTTTTTTTTGTATTTCATTATATGTCATACTTGCATAAAGATTATATATAAAATAGGTGAATGACTGAAATTGTAATTTTAACATGTGTAACTTGCTTTTTTGTATTATTTCTAAATTATTGCTATGGACTCTGCATTGCAATACACATCCAACAAGTAGAGCATCTATTGTATTTTGTTTTTCGCAATCTACTTGTACAAATTTTGCGTTATACTTTATTGCTAGATTTGTGCCATCTAAATTGTTTTTACCGTATATTAAGTATTAGTTTAAAGTAATAAAATTGGTCACCTATGGATAGCAAATTTTTTTGTTTGGGGTCTATTTCGCCAACTATTATTTTTGGTATATTATGTTTTAAATCTTTGTATATACTCTCCAAAACATTTTTTATGTATGAGATACTGTCAAAGTTATTTAGTCCAACCATAAATAATATTGCATTGAAGCCTGACAGTTCATTAAACAGGTATTCCTATTAATTTAATAAGTATTTACGTATGTTATAATTTATGATTGCGCAATCAGGCCTCTTAATCCCGCAATTTTGGTATTTTAATATTTATGTAGGTATTGAGATATGCTTTTTTATTTATTATAATCGGTTTCATCAATTTTAATTTATTTTTTTAGATTTTTGAAAAATAATAATTGAATATTGCACTATATGAATCAACCGATAATATTCATTTGTGGCGGAAACAATGGACTTTTCTGTATTTATGAGGTACATACCTTATATCTTACTGAAAAAATGATTCCCGTGTGCCTTTATTATGCTAATAACTGAATACTTACATTACATATTTCATAAAAACAGAAAATAATTGTGTCCTCAACATTGTCATGAATAACGGATATTATAATTTCACTACCATATTCAATGTCTAAAATATAAATAATTATCAATTAAAGGTAAAATACTAACTAACAATTATCGACACTTACCTTGTTCGAGAATTTTTGACCCCTTTCTGATTTAAATTTATTTTGTCATACTATTCAGTTATCATTATATTTTATTATAGTTATATTCATAGCAAAAATATTTTGAATATATTTTTCGGGTAGGTTAAGGAATTTACAATTAACAACCATTTAATTAAAGTGGCCCAAAAATACGTACTATTACCTTATAGTTTATTTGGTATAATGTAAATGTTAAGTATTTATTGAATTTTGTTAGATAACCATCGCAGCAACTTTTAATTGGCTCGCGGGCTACAATTTTGTCACCCCATCTATATATCAAACATATTATCATGTAATATAATTTGAAATGTAAATTAGAACACATATTTAAAAACGATCCGAAATAGGTGTTGTGGACTATAAATATAAATAACCGTCAGAATTTGAACTGTGTATATTATAATAAGAATTTAGCATTTGTTGTATAATGTGCGTTTTGTTAAATTCTATTGCTCCAAAAACCATTATCTTCCATACAGCACTGTTAGAATTGATTCCTTTCCAAGACAAATAAATATGAGTGGTGCGATAGGACGACGCAATAGATTCTCTATGTAAACATTTAGATCCTCTTCGGAAATTGCCATTGGTAGCCAAATTTAAATTATTATCTTTGGATAAATTTAGAGGCAATTCTACCAAGGAGGGTCTGTACATTTTAATCCTCTGTTGAACACCTTCTATAGACTTAGCAATACAAGTAATTCTCGAAAACGTATCCCCATTGCTTTTGATACGATTGTAAAATTTTGTTTTAAATTTTCTTACAACAATAATTTTTTCAAAATTGATTACGCCGTATGCAGAAGGTATCACACTATTCCTTGAACCAATTGAAGAAGATGGTCGTAGATTGTTGACACTGGTAGAATCACTAAATGTAGCTTCAGATACTTTCTTGTTGATGTTTAATGAATTAAATTCTTTAGAATCCATTAATTATTATTATAGTTCCAAGAATATAACCCAATTATGTTAATAACTCACTTCAATAAAGTAATTTATTTTATACAACGTATAATTCATGTAAGTACCATATATTCACATTTTAATATTAATCCATGTAAATTAAAACAATATACATTAATCAATATTTCTTTCAACAATTCAACTTTGCTTCATTATTAATCCATTTAAAAGTAACGCTATTAATTATAAAATAAGTTTCACTAAATTATAGTGAGGCATGATATTTTAATTTTTATCTATAATCAATAATTAATTAACCAGATAGTCAAAATATGAATATAATCGTAATGTAGATCACTGTTTCATTAAAAGTTTTAATTTTACTAAAGATAAAACTAACTAAGATAAAAAATACCCTACAATTGAATGGGCAATGGAGAGATGATTATTTAGAACTTTTCAATCTTACAAATGCGTACTTAACACAAAGATCAGATAACAAAAATCCTATCATTAAATTCAAGTATCCTGGGCCAATATCAAATGCGAGATGGAATGCAAAAGTAATTTATGCAGTAAAGGCATATTTGTTAAAAATACGTAACTCAAAAATGATTGAAGCATGCGATTTTATGTTATTATTGGGTGAAATCCTTATTGACTTGTAGGTAAACCTAATATTTTCATTTAGAATAGAAATAATTATAATAATTTTAGATATTCAGATATAGCCGATCGGGGTGAATTAGACAGTTTTTTAGATGGAAAATATGTTTCAGCTAGTAAATGTA
>LWCA01001205.1:0-11081 GCA_001642005.1 Intoshia linei | reverse complement strand
TTTTATTTTAGTTTCTATTTTCTTTTGTGAAAATTTTTATTTTTATTTAATTTTAAAAGTTTTTTTAAATGTTAAAACATCAGCCTTCGCCAAAATATCCAGTGTTTGTACATTATACACAGTACAAAACAAATAACCAGCTAAATTATCATAATCTTATTGTTTTCAAAAGGTGAGTAAACGTAAATTAAAAAATAATGTAATGAAATAATAATAGACATTAATTGTATCAAAACAATAAAACACTAATATTGAAATCATTAAACAAATAAAAATTATTATTTATTAAAAATTTTGCCAAAAATATAATGTACAATGTACCACAACAATTATAATTATCAAAGAAATTTAAATTTATAAAGAAACAACATGTAAATTAATAAATGAGCAAAATACAATAAAATGTTCTTGTACACGTAAATGTAATGAGAAAATGAGCTAAATATACATTGAAAGAATAAAAAAGGTGAATGGGAATTTTTGAATACATTATTTATTGCACAAATTAAACAATTTAAATTTGAAAATACATAATTTACATTTTTTTTAATTTTGATCCTGTTATTTCTTCAATGGACCAAATGCTACCTACTGGGCGTTTATTTTTCTGTACAATTTTTTCAGTAGATTCTGTATTCATTATATTTTGATTAAATTCATTCGGTTGAATGATTTGAGTTTTATCGGATTCATTTCCATTTTTATTATTATCATCATTGACTAAACTTTCACTTATATAACTTTTCACACTATTGTTTTTGGGACTATTTTCAGTTTCATTATCGACTCGGGAAGAATTTAAAAAGTCGGTTTCATCGTCACTACCGTCAGAATTGTAATTTATTTTGGATTCTTTTTTCAAGCGTCTCCGAGCATTTGCAAACCACGTGGAAACTTGTGTCAGTGTCATTTTAGTAATTATAGCTAGCATTATTTTTTCACCTTTCGTTGGATACGGATTTTTGCGATGTTCATATAACCACGCTTTAAGAGTGTTTGTTGTTTCTCTGGTCGCGTTTTTACGTCGAGCGTTAGCGTATTCGGTTGCTGCAGCCGCAGCAAAATCAGCTCTAGTTGGATCCTGAACATTCATCAATAAATTTTTCATCATAAATTCATTTGCTCCGTATTGACGGGCTTGAATAGAGTCGTAATTGTTTGTTTGAATTGGGTAGTTCATGTAATGGTTAGCCATTTGCACGTCATTTGGGGTCTAAAATCAAATATTAAAATTAGAAAAAAATTTTCAATTAAAAATAAATAAAATAAAAATCACATAATTTGTGCATTTGTTTTGCATAATGGCCATCGGCATATTGACAGACAATCCGTTAATTGAGTGGAAAGAATCAATAGGCTTGTAAATTGGTAATATATCAGGTACGTCACTAGAATTGGGATAATTCGCTTTTTTTTTAATGTTATTCATAAATTCTGCAAAATTAAACTCTTGATTATGATTTTGTAAATGAAAAGGTGAAAAATTATTCTTAATTTTATATTGTAAATCGTGACTAGATCGAAATTGAGTAAAAGATTTTTGAGCGTCAAAATCAGATGTATTGATATTTTCCGAAATTGGAACGGTTGAGGATGGTATGGTCGGTATTCCTGATGCATTTAAAGTGATATTAGTGTTTTTTCCTGTAACGTTCATCTCTTTAGGATAAAAAGACGCAGATTCAAATTTTTGATTCATTTGCAATGAATTCATCTAAGTAAACTAATTAAATGATTTAAAAAAGTCAATTGATAATTTTAACTTTTACAATTTAATAAAACGCTTTTTGACAGGCTATTTATAAACCAATTTTGATAATTCTTTATTCATACATTTATCACATTCAAAAACAAATTAACCTAGACATTACACTGTAGGCTGCATGTTTATACATATTTTTGTAGCTTTAATTGATAAATGCAATAAAATTTACTACCTGCCATCGGAAAGTCATTTTCACCAATTTTTTTTATTTCTATAAATTTAATCGTCACATATTGATACGTTTTATTACAAAACAATGTAATTTTTATGGCATGTATACAATAGTTGATCAATGTTTACTATTCATAAAGTTATATATGATATCAATATAATTTTTCTCATTTTTATTCTTTTCATTTATTCACAATTCTAATTAAATTTTTAAATTGACATGTTTATTATCAAAATTTATTTTAAAAATATAAACTGATTATTTTATTTTTAACATTTTAAAACAATGATCAGCATTTTACACTTATCTTTTAATGGATTTATTTTAAGGTTGAAATACATTGAAACACATTTATCATGGTATTTTTACTAGAGAAAGGTTAATGATATAGATTATAAGAAACCATTAAATACAAATTACAAATTACAAATTTAAACATTTTTAAATTTCAAATGTCGAAAAATTGTTTTATAACATTTGTTATTCTAAAAATATTATAAATGGGTAACTAATTTATATTATGGGTCATTTACGTATTATCATAAACACATTTCATTTTTAACCTGTGGAACTGTTTCTTAGTATTTGTGGTAGGTTTTTGTGGTATAAAATGAAAATTACCAAATTTTATGTAAATTTTAATATTTTTAAATTACATATCTATCATCCAAATAATCTTTGTAACGACATTTTAGATAATTATAAAACTTATTTACTTAATTACAACAAATTAAAGTGTAAAAAATTGTCTTTGATATTAAAATTGTGTAATTAAAATGAATACAATTGATCCAAAAATTTTATGTCAATGATACATTTTACTTGATTAGTATAATACTTTTATTAAAATTACTTTTCCTACATTTACTAAAACATGACTAAGTAAATTGCTTTTTTTAATTTAAAATTTAGAATTATGTCATACAATCTAAATCTATTCAATATAATAACAATTATTATTAAATCTAACTTCAATGGAAACCAAATTAAACTGAATTAAATTTTAGAAACATTTTACGCTAGATTAAAGACCTGAAAAAAATTTTTATAACGTAATCGTCAAATTTAAAAAAATTTTTAGTTTTGTAAATAAATATTGTATTGGTAATTTTAAGTTTATTCGATTTTCCTTTCGAGCGTATATGATCAAGAAAGTTGTTATCTGACGTCTTTTAGCACCACCCTTGTAGAAGTAAAAAAATGCCGGTTACCCTGGTAAAAAATTTTCGTAAAAAATTTTCGAAATATTTCGCGCTGCTCACTTTAGTGTCACTAGCTAAAGTAGAATTCGACAACCTTTTTCATTCTTATTTACATTAGTTGTTGTCAAACCGGACTATGCGCACCCTAAGGGCGCATTTGAAATTTTTACATTGTTTTTTTATATAATTAAAGCTTCCCAGCCTTATGTGATTATATGATCACCCATCGCTATAATTTCTCTGCAAAAAGTAAAATTTAAAATCATAATAAATTAGAAATCTGGTGCCTAAAATTAATTTGAAATGGGACAGAGCTTAACCAACTATGCCAGTGGTTTTTAACCTTTTTGAGTTCGCGACCCCTTTTATAAACATTAAAAATTTTCGCGACCCAAAAATTTTCTATTTATCCCAAACATTTTATAAATTCACATAAATGAAAATATTAAAAAAGCATATTCAGTTTTATTTATATTTTATACTGTGTTAAAATTCTCACGATCCACCTGATAAATTTCGCAACCCCCCGGTTGAAAACCACTGAACTATTCTGTAGGTTCCCAAAATTAAAAAATTTTCGCTAACGATACGTCATTATATAAACCATAACACCTTAGTATAACGTGTACCACCGCGCGTGTGGGTGTGAACTTGACATAAGGCGTTAATTTAAGAATTAAGAATTAAGAACCGTGGGAATTGTCTACTTCTCCAAAGCTATTGACTTTATATTTTAAATTTTGCACACTAAATAGTAACGACATCCTAACTTATATAAAGTAAAATACACTCAATTCTGTTTTATATGAACATGACAATTTTGTTTGAACAAACATTGATTGGACATTTCGAAACATTGTATTTTACCACAAAATTGTGATTTATTAATATTATTGATTTATGTATTGTATTGTGAACAGGCCATAAGCAACAAATGTGAATATACAATTTGATTACTAATCAACAGATTTGACAAAAGCATGTAGTATTATTGGTATTTGTTACTTGTCTTGTTTTTAATGAGAATATAAAATGTAGACTGCAATATATATGTCTCTTAACAAGGGATCGAATATAGTATTTCATAATTACAATTTCGCATTTCAAAACACGCAAATTAAAGGAATATTTGATTAAATTTTTTAAATAATCTCATTAGAAGCAGAATGTTAAAAAGTGAAAAATCTTAAATTTATGTCATTGACCAATAAATAATGGCAGGTCTAAATACTTAAAATGTAAAGTAAATAAATGTACAATTGATTAATATTATCGATATAAATAAATTCGTATACTCATTAAATCAATGTATCATGATCAATGAGCTCATATGCATTCACTTGACATTATATATAAGAAACTCAAAATGAATGTGAAATAATAATGTCAAAAAAAGCATATTATCATATCTGATTAATAAAACAATGATTTAATCATGCATTTAGTAAAACGAACAATTCTTAATGACTAATTTAAAAACATTTTTAAAATGAATACTTTAAATTCAAAATATTACGAAAAAAATTTCAACATTTCAACATTTCACATTACACTAATCTATTTGTATAAATGTAAAGATTATAATATAATGTCATCTATTATATATAATTGATTTTTAATAAAAATCAATGTACAATTCTAAATTATTTGTGGGTTTGTTATTACATTTTGTACAAATTTTGTAAAATACAAAATTTAAATATAAAACATTGTCATTAAATGTTAACATAATTTGATAACTAGAAAAGCTTATGTATTAATCGTACGTTTACATTATAATTAATAAATTTTAATAAAAAATTTATCAATTTGTTCATACAATTGGTAAAATGGTAATATGCAAATTACTTAAATAGGAGTCACATCTAAGGGACTTTCTTATGGGACATATGGGCTTAAAATTTTTCTAATAAATATAAACATGCAGATGCAGTGTATATAAATATCTAATAATCCACCAGTAACTAATGATAATTCAACAAATCGAGTTCTAAAGCACCGTGCCAGGCAATGTGTACTAACAAAGCTAAAATTTTCAGCCGGAAACACCATCCAAAGATAATTTTTAACAATTTCTTCAATATTATCCCAAAACTGGTAGAGCAGGGTCCTCATCCTCGTTCCATCAATGAAATTTAAGTTTTTTATGAAAACTAATGTCATTATTACTATTAAATATTATTACAAATTAACGTAATGTAAACTATAAATTCTTGATGATTAAAAATGGTTTAAAATTTGTCCAGAATTTATCTTTTTTTAAATTATACTAATCTTTTCATTTAAAAAAAGGGTACCCGGTCAAAACCGCGAAAATTTTAATTTAAATGAAAATTAATTTATTACCATGGTTTTCATTTTTTCAGAAACACGAAAGAAGAAAGAGGTAATAATTAAAGATAATTTCATTTTCAGGTCTTCTAAAAAAACTCAAAGTGTAATTTATTGAAGCTGTCTCGAATAAACATGTCAAGCATCTATGAAATCTTCTGTTGATTACAAAATCAATCAGTCGTCAATAGTAGACATTAAGTCAGATTATAACCATAGGGCTGATACTGAATTGGTCATGAAATTGACAGAGAGGAAAGAGATGACGGAATATTTAATAAAAAACGAAACATCTCCAAAATTTGCAATGGAAAGAGTTTTAAGAGGAGCAGACGGGGAAATATAATTTAGATAAAAATATAATAAAGATACTATTATTTTAATTATAAAATAGGATTTATAATTCATATTTGGAATTCTTTATTCATGTTGGCTAACGATGTTCCTAAAACGAATAATGCTATGGAGGGCTTCCATAGTATATTCAAAAAATCATTTAATTGCTCATATTACAGCAAAGGCAACATGTACAATGCCTTAAAAAATGCAGAGGAATATATACGACAGAAGTATGAAAGGACATTATTAAATCAGAAGCTTTATGTCAAGAAGAAATATACAATTAAAGAAGCAGAATTGCATAGAAAAATAATGAATACTGCTGAAAAATAAAGAATTGAATATGTATTTTCATTATGTGATGACATGTACTACGATAATATCAATTATAAATTTTCCTTACATATTTTTAAGCCTATTTTATCCTTTAAATAAAAAAATTTAATTAAATAAATCAATACATCGAAAACGTCGAAAATGTTTTTCGCGGTTTTGACCGATCACCAAAAAAGGGTAGTTTAGATTTTTTACCCTGAAGCCTTCACTTTCGGAGATGAATTGGATTTTTTGTTTCTAGGATGCTTAGATTTTTAATTAAGCGGTAACACACGCATACACATTCAATTATAATAGTTATACTAACTTAGATAAAATTATTTGTTTGTCTGTCTGTCCGTTTGTCTGTGTGTTATCGTTTATTTGAATAACTAAGAATTTTAGAATTTTAAAAATTACACATTTCTATTAGTTTTTTTCTGGGTCTGAAAGTAAGATAAATTTCAATCTCATAAAATTACATATTACCGGTCAAAAACCCCAATTATCCTTTTATTTAAAATCAAACGAATCCTAAAATTTAAAAAAATATACATTATGATTATGAAGTAATTTTATAAGTATAATTTATAAGTATAAATAATTTATTAATAAATTAATTAAATTAATTTAAATTAAATTAATTATATAAGTATAAATTTTATACCACGAAACTATTCAAATTATAAAATGTGCCCACCCGTCAAAAAGGATGAGGACCCCTGGTAATGTATATAACAAAAATGAAAGATTATACATATAAAATATACATAAAATGTAGATAATATGTCTGTATCTTACATATCTTTAATGTTTGGGTCTTTGTATGTTACTAATTAATGGGTATTTAAGTATCCTAGAATTTTAACAGGCATGAATTCTAATACTGTTTTCAAGACGGATTGATTAATACCAATTTTAATCACTTAATTTTAAATCTTATCAGTCAAAATCGCATTTTACGATTTTATCTTAAAATACAAAATTTTGCATTTTTATATGCACTATTTTTTTAATCATTTTTGATGATTTTCTATTTCTTTCGATAACTTCCGATAATATTCGATTGATTTACTACGGATTCTGAGTTTTTTTTGAATTTCGCTTTGAATGTAGCGTAATTAGTTACAAAGATACCGAGTCTGGTCACTGTTATTACAGAAATAATAGTTTGTTAGGGAAAAATCATTTCACCGTTTTAATCATAATTCAGTTAAATTAATGATTCATGAACCTTAAAAAAATTAAATTTACTTTATCCTAGAAATTGATACTTTTCGAATATGTTATTAAAGAATAAAATACATTCATTAGTAATTACATAGTATTAAGATTGTATTATCATTTTACCAATTAAGAGATAATGTAAATTTTTTCGGATAATTTCATAAAAAAAAAGAGAAATTTGGAAATATAAATTAAATTTAATCTATATACATTTAGAAAATTAAACATTTTAGAATCAAGTAAGATAAATCAATAAAAATGCTAAAAACTAATAATGTTAAAATTTAAAAAATAAAAAAATGACAATTTTCATAATATAGAAAAATGAACCACTAAATACAATTGTATACCATTGACTTTTAAAGTGAATAAAAATGATAATAATACACTTGTACTTATTTTTAAAATAAAAAATAATTAAAAACACTCACTTTGAGAAATAAATAGTTCAAAAGCGCAAATGCATTAAATTAAAATTACATACAAGTATTTTTAAAGTTGGTGTTAAATGGCAGATTTGAAGATTTTAATGATTTAGGCAATTTAGACAATTAAGACTATTTATATGGGAATGTAATTGAGTAATTGGTATTTGGCAGTAATTTACTTAATGTATGAAAATATGTCGCAAAGGATTAAAATGGTAGTATATAATTTTACTAAATTATATACACGAAATGTAGTAAAAATGTATTTTTATCTATTGATAGTTTTAATTAATATGTCAATATGGTAGTTATTCTTGTTATAGTCTAGTCAAGAATAAAAGATTAAAAATAAATATGATAAAAAAGTAAAAGTTAGATATGTGATAATCTGTGAATTGGGGAAAATTTACTAATTAAAAAAAATTTTCAAATATGTGAATTTCAAAAATTGTAAAAATTAATTAATAATTAAAAAAATTACTTCAATATTGTGGAGATTATTGGTCATTTTCGTTTTTTTATAATCTTGTTGAATATATTTGATAGAAAGTAATTTGGAGTATAATAAAACACAAATAACAAAATTGTAAATTTAATTGATATTAATTTAAACTATTTATGGTTCAATATGTTGTAACAAATGAATCGCATTGTCTATTTAGACTTTGCATTGTATGCAACGAACACACATGTTTTACAACAAATGTAATGGTTGGTTCAAAATTGATTTTTGTGCATATTTGTAACGCCTGCATTAGCGCCTAATAATTAGAGATTTGAGTATATGAGTAGTGAGTACATGTACTAGGCAGTTACAATTGGACTGCGCAATGCGCATACAATTATTGTTCACATAGTATTTGCATTTATCGTATTGTACGTTGACAAAAATAAATATGTTAACATAATTTTTGCGTGTTTTAACTAATTTTCAAAATTACAAAATAATTATATATCAAATTCTGATGGTTCCAGTTCAATATGTTCAATGTGCATTGGCTTGATCTGGTAAAAATATATACATTCACTTGTTTTATCTAATCTTTTTTGATTTTATTTATACGCACATTTTATAAATTAAATTAGAGGTCGTTAAACGAACATGTGTATTTGATTTAAGATTAAATGTTAATAATTAGTGTGTAATAAACAATATAAGACTCTCTGGCAAAATCGATTTTACATATTTTATAAAATTCGTGAAATTCAAAAAATTCAAAATATTTTATTAAATTGTATTAATTCAATCATTCCATTTAATTAATTAAATTAATTAAACGAATTAGATGGACACAATCTGAACAATGCAAATAAAAATGAAAACAATAACGTATCACGTATCACGTAGTCATTGATTGAATTTTAATTAATTAATGTTTGTGGGAAAACATTTTCAAAAAATTTATTTATATAGCGGATTATTTGCAATTAAATCTATGCGGGGCATGCGTAGTGTTTTACAAAAAGACACGCATTAATGTCAAATTTTTTCAAACAGTAAATATTGATACTATTTATCATATATCCATACCAAATCAAGTATAATCCATTATATACATTTATTTTCATCTACTGCATCCGTCTGTCATTAATGCAAACAAAATTACATTCAGTATGTTCAGTCATTTGTAAATAATTAAATAAATTTAATATTTGTAATTTTATCAATGTTCACGCTAAATTTCACTGCAATAATATACAACACACATGCTACTCAATTTTATTTACATTCTGCTCAATTTATGAACTCTAGGTCAGTTTTTAAGTTGTTCACCTAATCTTATTAATATTTACCATTTCGAACAAATTTTTATATTGTTATATTTAAGAAAAAGTGTTATTTTCCAACTAATAAAAAAGCCAATATTTACACACATCATTCCTGTTTACACTTTTATATACTGTTAATAACAGTACTTTATGTACAGTAGGGCTGTTCGTTTATTACAAAAATTGATTTTTGTTAAAAATACTCTATACCACGCTGAAGAGTGTACTTAAAAACCCCTAAAAAATATATTTTTAGAAAAATTTACCGTAAAAACATTAAGCGGTTTTTCTTTTTAAGGTTTTTGCGCGTTTCCCCCTAATTCTTAATTGGCGCCAATGATTTTATTTTAAACATGGATATGATTAATGTACTACCCACTAAGACATATACCAAATTTGGAGTGAAAAAATGAAATATTTACCATTCCCGTATTAAACCAAATTTAAATTTAAGATACGGAATCTAATAACAACCGAAAAGGCTCATGACTTTCACTAATAGACCTAATAATAATTAAAAATAATTAAAAATAAATTAAGTGAATTTTGATAAGTATACATTAAAAATTCGGGCGCTTCGAATATTTGAGTGGGGCTGGACGAAATTTATTATTTAATGATATTAAATAATATAGTATTAATAATATTTTTAATTTTTATCTTGACTCATATTTAGAATAACTATTATAATTTTAATTTTTATTCAACATTAGATGTTCACTGATCACTGTCATTGTTGAAGACTTCAAGTAAAATAATGCAGGCAATGAGTTTAATTTTAAACTTTGTATTAACACACATTATAATTTTACTTCATTAGAGTACGACGGGAAAATATTTTGGGTATCGCTGGATTGAACCAAAAAACGTTTTAAATCTGTAAGCAGGGGTGGATTCAAGGGAGTGCAGAAGGTGCAGTTGCATTCCTAAATTTTGAATTAATGTTTTGTAAAATAACTGAAAAAGGTTTTAATTTATTGCGAAAAAATACAAATTTGGAAACTATTGTATAACAATGTTTAAATGAAAAAAAGAGACGCTTTAAAATCAAACTACACGCCTTGATATTAAAAGAGACACCATAAAAATTTTTTTGCCTTTGGCGAAGTTAAATATATTGCTCGCTTCGCTCTTACCCCATTAACTAGCCTCTTGAATCCGCCCCTGGTAGGGGTCTACCATTTTCACCTCACGGGTCCACTCTTTCTTTGTTTTTTTTCAGAAGCTTGGTCTCATCACTAATAAATAAAAAATAAAAGATACATCAATAATCCTTACATACAATCTGAATAGAAACTCACAGTTAATAAAAATATAAACCGCCAAAATCGAAAATGAACATTTTTTTTGAGAATAATAGAATCTAGTTTCTAGAAAACCGCTGACTAATTTTATATAGAGTCAATTCTGTTCTATATGAACATGAAAGGACCAAGTTTTGATCATGTTCATACTATGCGGTAATATGAACATATATAAATGGCGATAATAATATAATTAAAAGTTTCGAAATGTCCAATCAATGTTTGTTC
>LWCA01000708.1:0-19939 GCA_001642005.1 Intoshia linei | reverse complement strand
GGATTGAAATTTTTTGTGTGTGTTAACAGGATACAACTGTACCACCTGTAAATTATTTTAAATTCTAGGGCTGTTTTCAAAAAAAAAGGTAATGTGTGGTTTTGGCTTTGAAGATATAATTTTTTTAAATTTAAATTTATGATAATGTTTATGATTTTAAAATTGATATCAGCGTGTATATTTTTTAAATTCTCCAACTCGTTTGATTTTCAAAAAAAAAGACAATTGGGGTTTATGACCCGTAAGATGTAAGTTTGGGTGATTTAAATTTATCTTATTATATCCCCGGTAAAAACTATAAGTGAAATGTGGACTTTATAAAATTTTAAGACTGGTATGTATTGAAATAAAGTGTAACACAGACAAATAAATATTGCGTAGGATATCGATGAAACATGTTTTTAAAAATTTTTTTTGAAACTAATACTAAAAATTTTCGTGTTCATACTTAATTGTCCGGTTCGACGAGGAACGTGTCCAAGTTGATGTGTAATCTAATAATTAACGTGTGTAGTTTTTAAGGTTTTCCCAATTTTTCAATGTTGCAAATATTCAGAGATAGATTATTATTTTGTTGAGTTTTCTTATAATTTTCTTTAGGAATGTACGAACATTGTTACTTGGAGCACGAGCAACCAGTTGTGTATGTTAGAGAAAATATTGATGGTAAATTATATACAAGCCAATTTATGCATACTAAAAATGGCAACCCGGTGCACAGTATAAAAAAGTCTGACCAGTGACCAGTTCGCACTGCGCACATAAGACGTATCATATAACATTACATTATACAACAGGAGTGGCAATATTTATATTGATAGTCGAAATTTTCAAATTATAATTTTTGATTTTTCCGAATAATCTCTACGTGCAATGGGTTACCGATCAAATTTATATAAATTATTGTTACGTATGATATGTATGATAATAAGTAAAATAAAAAAGAAGAAAGTAACATGGTTAAAACTGTATGTCTGTTGATTTATTTATTTATACTTAATATTTTGTTAGTAAAATTTATCAATAAACAATTTTCCTTTCAAAATGTAACCGAAGACAAACGTTCCTGTACAGATTATGATGAGTAATTCTTATTTTATACTTTTAAAAAATTATATTTGAGCCATTCTCTAACAAATAAAATGTAAACAATTCAATTAAAGTAAATAATATCCAAGACTCATACTCATAAATAGACTTAAAATGCACGTTAAAATTCTAACCGCATTATTTTTACACACATTCGATAGAGTTTAATTTTTTTAGTCAAAATTGGCGTAGTTATGATTCATTCCTTTTGAGAATGTATCTTAAAGTAGTGTATATTTTATTTTTTTATGTCATAATATCTTAATAGTACTATAATATTAAATTTTCTATAATACATTTGTAATATCCTGAAAATATACGAATCAAACTAACAAACAATGTAAAACGAAATATACTTTAAATTTATCGTTTTTTTAATTTATGACAGAGAATGGCTCATTTATACATTCTAGTTTCGCAAAATGGGTCATTTAAAATATTTATTTATAAAAATGTGTAGGTAAAAATAATTTAAAAATATGTGGTTTTTTTACATTTTTAATATAATTTCGGTCTTGGGTGTGGGATCTATGATCCAGCATTTCGATCTAGCACTCCAATTTGGGTTTAAAGGTTAGATTTATCGTTCGATGACATTGTATGTTATATTATATTTTAAAATTTAATTCACAGAACGGAATATGAAAAGAGGTATTGGGAAAATATTCAATTTCATGATTCGGAAAATGAAAACTACGATAAAAAAAGCGATATTGAATCTGTACAATTGTTAAAATAATGTGTATTTTATAAAAAATTGTGTATTGATATTTATATTGTCTTGATTCTTCGTTTAATATTCTGAATTTTTGTTTTGTTGAATTCAGTCAAGAAACCATAAAAATGTTATTAAACTTCGGCGAACATTTAGTTGAGTAACATTCATTTTAACCATGTATTGTTGGAGCGATACATCTTAGAGCGACATGTATCTTCAATACACCAATAAAATAAATGATTTTATAAATTTTAATCTAAAATATATTATTCTAAATATTTAAATGATTATGTAATTATTCAAAGTATTTTGTTAAAATTTATTTAAAACCGTAACTATATTTTTAATTTCGTATTATTTTGTGGAAAAATTTAATTCTCGTTTATATTTTTAAGTAAAATTATGTGTAACTTAGTGCAAAACGTTAATGCGTATTAATATTATTTATTAATTTGCATAAATTATTGTATTTAAGCCTATTCCATTGTAAATTTCATTATATTAATAGATTATACGAAAGAAATTATAAATTTGTATGTTAAGTTTAGTTTTGACAATATACCATTTTCGATTTTATTTACCATTGCACCATTATGTGGCATTATTATTATAAATTTGTACAATTTATTAAACGTCATTTTGATTAAGAAATAATAGAATATTATGAAAATTATCATAGGAAATGTTTTCAAAAATACATTTGGCATTTCTGATAAACTAAATATTATGGGAATAGATTTTATCACGATATTACGAAAATAAAGAATTAACCAATAAAGTATAAAATTGTAACCGATTCAGCCAAAAGAGCCTTGCAAAAATATAAACGATCATTAAATTTGTACAAAAAAGAAATTCAAAATACAGCGATGATTTTCATATAAATGCTTGGATTAATTACATTCCCGTTTTGTCATTAGTATATTTTGGGTTACAATTTATAAAATCTTTTATTTTGTTGGTACATTGCGTCTAGGATATATAAAATTTTAGTTGGATTATGACAATCTTAAGTCTCTTATAAAAGTAGAGTAAAATTTTTGAAATGAGACAAATTTCTACATTTAACACACTACAATCACCAAAACAAAATGACAAATATAGCTATAATTTGAATACTTTTTTTTTCATATTATAGAATAACGTCAATAGTGCCAGACGCAGCTTAACATTATTTATTAAAATATACAAACATTATTAATTTTTCAACACAAACAAAGCATGAATGTTGGTTTTTGTAAAAACAAATTAAGAAAAACATAAAAATAAATTTAAATTTAGTTGTTTTTTGTTAATTACTTAATTGATCAACGCTGAGTCATTAATAAGTATTTTTCAGAATTATCAAACTTAAATTTAGTGACACCCTACTGTACATGTATAAATTTTGAATTATATTTCAATATTTTTAAAACTTTGAATGGTCTTAAAATTGTAAGAGAAATTTTTTTGAGACGATACTGAAATTATTTATGACCTTGATAAAATTTGTATAAAACTCATGAAACAAGAAAAAATCACTATCACTGCTTACTTTGTCAAAATAAAATTTATCTAAAATTTAGATTCTAAACCAACAAATATTAATTAACTTAAAGTTTCAGGGTCAATTTAAAGTACACTATTTTTCACAAGTTTGTGATTTAAGCCAAAAATTACAGTATACTCAATGCTACGTTTCGACTTCTACGACTAATCAAATTATTCAACCCCTCAGAAACAAAAATTAAATTACAATGATAAATGAACTACAATTTAAGTAGTTGAACATGTAAAGTACATAAAATAAATGATTTTAAAGGTAAATAGCAACAGTTGTTTATAATATGTAAAAGATGGTAAATTATAAGAAAATTATTGACATTTATCTGATACCTAAAATTGTAAAGTGTATATCAAAAATTAATATCACTCCAAAACTATAAAAAGAATATTAAATAATTTTACAACATGTCTGATTGGACAAATTTAAAAAAACCCAAAAAATACGTCGGTATTGTAAATTTTAGCATGTATCAATTTTAAATGTAGCATTGTACAATTTTGATTTAAAAAACGATGAAAGTTGCATTCAAATGTTGATGGGTGATGTTTTGAGTGTATTAAAGAAAACCAAAGGTTTAATTTTTATATTTACATTATTAATTTCGTGTAGAATGGTTTTATGGTTTAAATTTGCGAACTAGTAATTTATTAATATTCAAATATAAATCATATGATCCATTTTATTTATTTATCTAGAAAAGAAAGGAATATTTCCAATAAATTTTGTCGATAAACATCGAATTGGATCTATTAATTTCAGAGCGTATTCTTATTATTTCTTACACTCTAATTGGCTCATGCCACTTTTGTAGTATTTTTCTTTGTTAATATGTACCAAACTTTGAATAAATCCAACAAAAATGTGATGTTACTGGATTAATAGTATTGAAAATCTATTTGGCGTCACCCTTCTTAAATTTTTTTCATTTTCCAATCAAAATTTTCAATTTTCAAATTATCAACTAATTGTGTTTAAAATCAAACTTTAATTTCAGATACTGAAACCGAAATTTAAGGAATTTGGAAAAATTTTAAAGTTTTAGTAATTTACTACTGATGCTTCGCACTATGGAGAAGGGTTCGCCGAAATTTTTCAAATATAACATTTAAAAAATTTTATTTTTCAATATCAAAATAAGAAAATACAGAAATAATCTAGTGAGCAGTGCGGAACCTACCTTACCCGATATACTCTTCGGGTCTAGACGAAATTTTGTAAAATGAAAGCTCTTTTTTCGCAATTAAGATCTAAAAAAATTATTTTCATAAATATCATAACTATTTTGTTTGTTAAATTTTGAATGTCAAGTATAAAGCCGTTGACAGGGGAATAGGCGCTATATGACACTACGCATAGATTGCGAAATTTTATTATTAATTTAATATTAATTTAATTTATTTTTAATTTCCGGCTGGCCTCCAGCTTGACAGGTTTGGCTCTGTGGTGGACATTGGCTAGGGTCATATAACATTACGAATCATTTTTCTAAATATTTACTTTTGATTTTCGTTAGATGCAAACGTAGTGTGTTCGGTTCCGTCCCTTATTAAAAATTTAAAAATTTATAATGTATATTATTTATCAACAATCTGTTTACAAACTTTCATAGATCCTACGACAATACACTTACTTCTCAAACATCTTTAATACAGTTGGTTATGCAAACTGTTAGAGAATGGTATGCGCAATATGATGATTTTATACAAGTAAAATTTTAAGAATTATAATTTTCAATAATTACATCAGGGATTTTAAAATTGATATAAATGGCCGCCAAAAGGCGGTCAATCGCTAAAGGATATCGTAAAGATTTTAAAATCATCAACATTATGATAAATTTCAATATCAAAATCTTATATCTTCACGGCCAAACCATCAAATTAGCCTTTTTTTAAAAATCAAAAAAAAGTTGTAGATTTTACAATTGTGCAACATAAATTTTGAGATAGTTTTTAAAATCATAAACATGATTATAAATCGCAAACTGAAAAAAGTGCATTTTCACGATCTCAAATACAGATTACCATTTTTTTAAAAAATTAAATAATGAAATTGTGAAATTGTGAAAAAAGACGTTTCGAGTAATTTTAGTAAAAAAATCAAATTGAAGTGGTTTTAATGAAATTCTATCCAAAAATAGTGCAATTGTGAAAAAAGTGGTTTTTCGTTAATTTTTTTGAAAAATATAAGTCATATTATAAATTAAAATGTTTTTAAAAAAATTCTCCCCAAAAAATGGTGAAATTTGCGAAAAAAGACGTTTAGAGTAATTTTACTAAAAATAAGTCAAATTAAAGTGGTTTTAAAGAAATTCTTTCCAAAAATAGTGCAATTGTGAAAAAAGGTTTTTTCGTTAATTTTTTTAAAAAATATAAGTCATATTATAAATTAAAATGTTTTTAATAAAATTATCCCATTATTTCATTACTCACTCTCACTATCATAAATCGAAAACCCAAAAAATTACATTATCACAATAAAAACCCCAGATTACCATTTTGTAGTTAAAAATAAAAATGTAAATATTCATCCTATAATTTAAAAAAAAAATTTGCATTGAACATCTACAGCAGTCATTGCTAAATGTTTTACCAGCAAAATTAAAAAATTAGGTTATTTCTGTAAAATACATTACTTCAGAGTTGCCAGATGTTGGAATTTTATCCCAAAGCCTAGAAAACCGCTAAATTATTATTTTGAAATCCCACTTTTATCACATCATTAATAAAATTTAATAAAAAATTCACTTTCAAGCTTTTTAAGTAAAAACCCTTCTTATGATTTACAAAAAACCTTTTAATTCATCTCCAAAATAAAATTTTAATCATTGATTTTAAATTTTAAACTGAAATACGTGGCTAGACGCATTATTTTGAACATTTTTTTGGTCGGGACGTTCATGAAAATTTTAACTTACCCGTTGGAAACCATTATAATATGAATCTAAATCATTTTCATTGAAATTGTTATTTTTATTATTTTAAATATTTGTAAACTTTTATAAAAATAATCTAGTATTCTGTTGATCACAATAAATGGAAAGCTGAAGCATTTCAAATGAACATAATTGACAATATTTTGGAAATTTATTATAAAGATTTGATCAAAATTGGATTTTTCACAAAAGTATAACATTTCATAAGCACAGAGTATTTTATTCATGTCGGTAATAGTGTTACTATTAAAATATAAAATTGTACTAAAATTGAATATAAAAATAAAAATACTTAATTTTGATATAACCGGTTAGGCACCCTTTTATATTTTATTTATTTTACTCAATTTATACATTTAGACTGATATCAACATCTTAATGTGGAAAATTATTAAACTAATCGATAATGGGAACATGTAAAATTAAATAGATCTACATCAGGGGTGCACAATCTTTCCACCATTTAAGCCGCAAAGCTACTTTACACATTGATACCACGGCCTCACATAATTTACTTTGAAATTGAAATAGTTTACACTTTAAATCGATTTTGAGAAAGTGTTCAAAGTCAAAAATATTTTAAATTTCCCTTGAATAAAATAAGATTTAAACATTTTCAATTTGACATCATATAGTATATTTCATTGAATAATAAATCAGTTACAAATTTAAATAAAGTCATTTTAAAAAGAGGTCAACATTTTAACAAGCTTTAATAACACCATAAATAATAATGTAAATTTTTGATAAAACTATTTTAAATTTGCTTTGAATAAATTGTGATTTAAACTTTTAAATGGGAATAAATTTATACATTGCATTATGATCACATACCCACGGCTGCACATAAACGCTCTCACGGTCGCATGGGGCCGTAGGGTTGCAGGTTGTGCACCCTGATCTAGATCCTCGATCATTATTTTTAAACTGTTTTCCATTGGGCGCACTTGAAAGCAATTAAAAAAGATAGCGCACAATCCACTAATAAAAATTTTATATTTTTTGCGTGCTTACTGAAAATTTAAGATTATCATTGAACACTTTATTGTTGTTTAAGGTTAAGACTGAAAGGGAAAGCTGCAAATTTAAGAAAAAATTTTGTTTCAGTACAAAAAACCTAAAAAACTTAATATTTTTCATTTAACATTTATAACAATTTTTCGCTGGACTCACATAAAATGTTTTGGTGAACTAGTGCGCTAGGGTGCATAAGTTGAGAAACATTGTCCTAGATTATAGACGAATACTATATTGTATATTGAAAAAAAAATGAATAATTTAATTTAGAAATTTTAAACTTGATTTACAAGTTAGAGACGATGAAGGTAGAGTTTTGGATCCAACAATCACAAGTGTAGTCACATTGTTTCGACAAGTAATTTTATACAGTACTTTGTACTTTTGTACTTTTAAATAAAGTGACCAGAAAAATACGTAGTATCACTTTTAGTTTATTTGGAATAAATTTTAAGCCGAAAATTTTTGTTCGTCATCATTAATAAGTAGTTTTGGCTTTAACACCAAATAAACTAAAATTGATAGTACGTATTTTTTCTGCCTACTTTATTTTAAATCAACTTTATCTTAATAATTATTCTTTACTATTATGCTATTACCATGTGAAATTTCTAAATTTATGATTATGAAATTAAGAGAATATTCTTAAACCCAACCATTTTTATTAAAATACAACCATTTTTACTTAAAATCCACTTTTAGCAACCTTAAAGGGGAAAATTTATTTTTACAACCCCTTAAGTGAAAATTCCAATTTTACCAACCATAAAAAAAAAATCCACTTTTACAACCTATTTAGGGAAAAATTTAGTTTTACCAACTTTTTAGGGAAAATTTCACTTTTACCAACCCTAAAACGAAAAATCTAGCTCTCTCAAACCATACAAGGAAAAATTCAAAATTCCAGTTTTAGGATTTGTAAAAGTGGATGAATACCTAAAAAGACTGATTTTTTTATTTTAAGGTTGTAAAACTGAATTTTTCATTGTAGGGTTTGGAAGAACTGGATCTTTCGTTTTAGGGTTGGTAAAATTGGAATTTTCATTTAAGGGGTTGTGAAAATAAATTTTTCTATTTAACGTTGCTAAAAGGGGATTTTAAGTAAAAATAGTTGGATTTAAATAAAAACGGTTGGATTTAAGTAGACACCCTAAACTGAATTTCATGGTTCGTAAAACATTGTATTTATTTTTATCCATTTGGAAAAAAATTATAAAAATTATTATTTATTATTTTTTGTTAAATTATAGCAAACAGATTTGTTGAATTATATTTTATAATTATAATGATTATTATAATGATATATTAAAATTATTAAATTTACATATATTTGGATTTAGTCCCACAAAATGATGGAATTTTTAAATTCAGACGATTCACAGATTGGTGTATGAATTTAGTTTACTATAAAATATCGTTTAAATAGTATAATATAACAAGACAAGAAGATTATACTCAAAATTTTGCCAGCATATGTGTTAATATTGTTAATGTCATCTTTCCACAGAAATATTCATTTGAAATTATAATAACTTTGTACGACAAATCAAGTGACACTTTAATCAGGTTAATCTAAAATATAATACATGTTAAAATACACATTATAAAATGTACAGTGTACATAGTACACCATACATTGTACAATCTGATCTGAATGCTATGAAAAATGGGCAAGATTTATTAAAAAATTGAAACAAAAATATTAGGGCTCACAGAATCAGATTTGACAATACAATAAAATTCAATTTATTTAAAAAAACTAAATATATAATTTAGTGAACCATTTATAATCGAATTAGATAGTAATGGCACAACAAAAGATGGAGAATTATTGGGAAGTATTAACGCTGTATTTAAAGTAAAAATTTAAATAAATCCAAAAAAAATAATTTTTATCAAAAATTAGGATATACATTTAATGGATTGGAAATTGGAAAATTTGTATTTTTTTATATACTTTATTCGAATAGGTAAATTGCCAATTTGAATATGGTTTTTAAAATATTATTTCAATCTAGGTCCCATGTTTTTAAAGAAAAACGCAGAAAACTTGACAAACTACATACGAAGACCAGTCGGTGTTGCAGGTATATAATTTTCTTGAATCTAACGCGTTTACATTGAAAAATTATAATGTTTCATTTATTTTTTCATTTTCTTTTAGTACATTCTCTAAAGTACATTGCAGATTATAATGATTTAAGATCATTAACTGAATTCAATGAATTACGCGAAAATATATATGAGTAAATATACTAATTTAATTTATTCTCCTTGTTTATGTGTATTAATGTGATTTGTAATTTAGATGTTTACAGAGTGTTAGTTTGGAAGATAATTGTAAAAAAATTATAAACAATGAATTGGATGTTGTCCGGACAAATGATTATTTTATTTTTATCAATATTAAACTCAAAAAAGACCAACTAGCCGATGAAGTAAAATTGAAATTTTCACTACACTAGTTTTACACTGTGGGTTTATATATAGAAAATTTTTTCACCAAATTTTTAAAGATTTTAAAGATTTTTTGAGATAATTTTGGATTCAAAATTTAGTAAGGTTTAGGGGAAGTTTTTTTTATCCAATCTTTAAAGGTTTTTATGGTAATTTTTCGACCAAAATTTAGCAGGGTTTTTAAGGGAATTTTTTTTTTAATCAATTTTTAAAGATCCTTTTAATATTTTACAAAATTTTTGTCCACGAATTACCTTCAAAATATTTAAAAAATGGTAGAAAAAATGTTACCTTATGTACCCTACCAAATTTTGGGACTAAAATTATCTTGAAAATCTTTAAAAATTGGTTGAAGAATCAAAAAATATGATGAATTAGCAAAATATATGATTATATCGCTTTAAGACAGTGGTTTCCGATTGAGGCTCCCTGGACCCCTTGGTGGTTCAAAACTATATGCCTGGTGTTCCGTGAGTCAAACATTTTATATACAAAAAATTTACTAACTTTTGTTTATTTTTATAGGAGAATTTTTAATATTTATTACAGAGTTGTCAGATGTCGAGAATTTACCTTAAAGCCTAGACGATAGCTACATTATTATTTCAAAAATCCCATTTTACGCCAGCATTAATTAAAAATTTTAATAAAAAATACCATTTCAAACACAGAAGGAAAAATTGACTTTTAGCGATATTTTTTTTAAAAATTAGATTTTACCAAATCTTACGAGAAACAATTTCTGAATCCAAAACCCAAAATAAAAAATCCAATTTTACTAACCCTTAATGGAAAACTCCTCCTTTTCTAATATTTTGTTTGAAAAATTAAATTTAACCAAATCTTACGAAAAAAAATTTGTGAATCCAAAACCCAAAATAAAAAATCCAATTTTACGAACCCTTAATGGAAAACTCTTCCTTTTCCAATATTTTTTTGAGAAATTAGATTTTACCAAATCTTACAAATAACAATTTCTGAATCCAAAACCCAAAATAAACAATCCAATTTTATAACCATTAATGGAAAAATGTTATTTTTCCAATATTTTTTTAAAAAAGATGATTTTACTAAATTTTATGAGAAAAAACATTTAATTTTTTCATAAATATTTTATATTTCATATTTTCTTTGTTCAAAAATAAATAAATATTTTGAAATGACGTAAATTGTACGGTGTAGACTATTTAAATCTGAACCACTGCTCAAATTAATGTTGCTCAACTGAATGTTAGCCATATTTTATGTTAGTAATATGTTTAATTTAGACATTGCCGAATTTAAATAATTTAACTGTTGTCAAAAAATTGAAAATGTCAATTATAGATAAATGTAAGTAACATTTTTTCTAAAATGTTTATAAAATATTATTTACTACGAGTAATTCAGGGCTACCCAAATATGCACATGTCACTGACTCTAAATTTTTTTAATAGTCATTATGATGAAATTAATGTAACAAAAAAGGAAATATCACGTTCCGCGGTTACTCCGATGATAACAACTCCGCGTAGATTTCAGTATAAGTGGCTTCCCATCTAGGAATTTGATATTTTCTTATTCGACGATACATTAACAATAATACCATACCAAATCATATATTAAAATTTCTACTACTCTCTAATTATGGAGGTAAATTTCAGAGGATCGTGCCCTACTAACAATTTCTAATATCTAATTTCTCTAATCCAATGGTAAATTTGGAAAATCTATGTTAAAATTAATTTAATGAAAGTATTTAAAATTTCTCACTGACCCCAATATAATTAACGATATGCAAGAGAGAGCCGTGCGGACCCCTAAAGAATCGCTGATGTAGTTAGTTTATTTTATTTGGTTTTATAATTTTTATTATGTTTTATAGTTGCAGAACGTAACGATGTATACGTAAAACTTGTTAGCGCAGAATTTAAAAAATCTGACTATAACGTTGAATGCACAATAGAAGTATGGAATGGAGACAAGTTAGTTGATGTATATCAAATTAAATCAAACTACTTAAATCTAATTATTAGTTGGTAATAAAAAGAGGAGCAGATTCAAATAATTCAAATAAATTTACTTCGACTGTAACTCTAATTAATTAAATAGCATAAATATTAATTAATACATGATAAAAATCAATTTCATTTTAAATAGGTTTATCATCACGAAGCAAAACCCATATGGAACGAATATCTTTGTGTAATGATATTTTTAATTGATAATAACATAGCAATCACTTTTTTCTTAAAATTGGATAAGTAAACTAGGGTCGAGAATATTTAATTTCTGGAAATTTTTTTGGGCTAAAATATTGATTTTTAAACAATCCTGAGATGATATTTAAAAAGGAAGGTTGCACCGAGGCCTTCCAAAGACGCAAGTTTTTGAATATAATATTTATATAGAATATAATATTAATACAGTGGCAACCAAATTTTTTTTCTGGTCACCCTACGTAAGTATTTGAATTTTAAAATTTTAAAATTTGCTTCACAGCTTGAAAAATTATTTTACAATTTGTTGAGGATGATACCTACATGATGTATAATATCTGTATACTAGAAATATGCTATTGAAAAAATCTGTTTTACATCTTGTTAAAAATGAGTTTCAAAAATTTCAAAACATCCAAAATTAAATTAATCACATGAGTATTTGTATTTGAAAATTTTATGTCATTATTATGTTTTATAGATACATAAATTTTTAAAATTTTATATTAGCTTTCTTTGGATCCAAGTGAAATCGACAATTATGTTCTTAAATTGAAATTTCAACATAGATCTTCAACAGAGTGTATAATTTAATATATTACTTTATATGTTAATATAATTTGATAAGTTTCACATCAACAAAAAAATTATTTTTTTTAATATATTTTATTTAATCTTGCTTAGATTACAGTGTTGTGCACTGAGATACGAGCTATTGTGCACAACTCTGTAATAAGGATTTATTTTTTAATTTTAAATTATTTTTTCCTCATTCCTTGGGTAGAGCTTTAATTTTTACATTTATCCCCGACATATATAAAAATGTAATCATTTTCGTTCTGTTAAAATAAATTTGTATGTTTTAATCTGTACTGTGGTTAGAATATCATCTCAACGAGACCCGTTAAAACTTAAACAGATAAATACATATACGTATCTGTAAAATTTTTGATTTTTCATTAATTTTAAAATATTTGAAAGATTGGGTTCAATTCTTTTAACGAATCTCCCAGTTCGAGTTTTACTAGCTAAAATGTGACTAAAATATGCATTGTTCTTTAATATTGTATTGTGATTTAATTGGTCGTGATAGCTAAAGATCAATCTCGTAAACCATTTGGATACGCATTTATGCGGTTAGGATTGGACTCGAAAGCTTTGACTAGCAATGGCTTGTACCAATTAATGATATATAAGGTATAATGTAAGTCTAATAAATACGAAAAAAATTTAGCATGAAAGTAAAAAAAATTTGGTAAATATACCAATCGAAGCAATGAAAAATTTGAAAATTTTCGCCCCTCCAATTTCCACAAGTATCAAAACAACTTTTTCCGATGCACAAAAATTAATTTTAAGACAAAATTATTTATCTCCAAGCTCAGATGTTGTATGCATATCCATCACAAACTCATCAACAGTGTTGACTAATAACAGTACGGTGTTGTATGTATCATGCAAATATTTTTAGAACATTTGATTATCGTTTTCCAAGGCTCAATTAAATTAAATAATGCAAAAACTGTCGAAATAATTGAAATTTTAAATAGTATTGAATCTATTAATTCTGATGATAAAATAAAAGTAATAATAATAATATATATAATATTATATATACATTATATATTAATGTATAATATGAAAAATGTTTGATAAATTTTCATTTTAGCATTTTAAAGTGTTGATGGATTGCTTATTGCGGTTAATATCATCATACAATCTTCCAGCCGACATTTTGCAAAAAATATTTCATTCTATACTCGGAGTTATTTTATCAATGATTGAAATACAAAACAAGAATGCTAGATCCCTTATAGAAACGTATATTGACGAAGAATTTTACTTGAAAAATATACACTTTTCATTATTAACAGCTATTAAGGTATATATGAATTCACAATATTTTACTAAAATAAATATTTTTACCCAAAATGAACTCTCAAATTAGTTATTATTTCCAACTAAATTATCATAAACCCTTTATAACCGTAACTTTGAATACAGTAAATACATAATCATAGATTTTAGGGACCTAGAAGATGGTAGGTTCGGTTCTGAATATTATATTGGTATTCCTTTTTATAATTTAGTTCAAAAATTATTCGATGATACCCTTTAATCCGCATTTAATTTTCTAAGAATATTTTTCAAATAATCCACTTAAACCTTTTTTATATTATCACAAAAAATCCTCATTAAACCCTGTTTTAAATTACATGGAAAAAATACTCTAAAACAGATTTTAGTATTTTCTAAAAAAAAGAAAAGTCTTAAATTTAAAGAAAAATTGATTTTTCACCCTTGGGATGTATGCATTCTTTTAAGAATTATAGATTCTGAATTATAATTATCTAAACCATTTTTAATGTTTTAAAATTTAATATAAAAAATTACAATAAAATACTAATAAAAAGTACTAATAAATTTAAGGAAGAATCTCCTTAAACCCTATCCTTATTTTTTAAAAGATCAATTTATTTTAAAAATTAATTAAATTCCAATGAAATCTCGTTTGAAGATCTTTTTAAAAAAATTGCCAAAAAAAATTTTAAAGATTGATCTACTTTTTATATTTTTTAAGAAAAATAAAGAACCAATTCCCATCCACTCAAATATGATTTGCGTCATTTTATCAAAAATTAATTTATTAATTGTAAATTCGCTTTTTACCTAATTAAATTAATTCCTTTAAACTACATTTTAGATTATCTAAAAAATTTTGATATGAATCTTTCCATTTCCTGTTTTAAATTTTCTTAATAAAGATTGGTAAAGTACTTTTTAAGGTATATTAAAAATGTACCATAAAATATATTTGAAATTTTTTATTAGAAAATTAAAAAACTTTTAAAGTCCTCTTAAATTTTTTTAAACCACATTTTATCTTTTCTAAAAAAATTCCCTTATACACCTATTTTAAATTTTTTTAATAAATTTTGGTAAAAACATTTTTTAAGGTATATTAAAAATGTACGATAAAATATATTTTAATTTTTTTCTTAGAAAATTAAACTTTTATAAAAAACCACTTTTAATATTTTCTAAAATAATGTCTTGAAAGATAAATATTTGGTAAAACTAACTTGGATGTAACCGCATTTTAAAGTTTAACTACTCTTTAATATTTTTCTATCTCCTTAATATCTCTGGAATAACTAAAAATTTATAAAAATGACTAACAATAGGGACGTATAAAATAAAAATCTGTAAATTTCTTAATTTCTAAAAAAATACAACCTTTTTCAGAATGTTCGGAATATTATCAAATTAAAAATTTAGAACGAATTTGCACGTGGAGAATTTAATTCAATGTTAAAAACTGGAAAGTGTATGAGATATTTATTGAGATTGATTATATCTTCAAAAAAGAATCTTGATTTACACGAAGAAGATATGGATTTTAAATATCTTATAAAATTAATGTCAGATTTTTTTAACATTGTAAAAAATATAATGGAAGACAAACACGATAAAAACGTTTATAAAGTAAAATTTATAAAAATAGCATAAAATTTCTATATTAAGATGACAATTCTGAGATACATTCCGGAAACAATAAAAGATTTGGCGCTTCTTTTCGATGCAGAATACATTTCGTATGATTTTTAGATGATTGATTCAAATTAATTTTTAGAGAGTGGTTCTTTAATTTGCTTGTTCCAGTACTAAACATGTGTGAATATAATTTACAGATAATGATTTCTCTTGAAACAATTTTGGAATCACCATTGTTTCATAAATATGAAGATGTCGAAGGTTGGATTCTTTTAGCGTTTGAATTGAGCATTTCTTCCATGTCTGAATTGAACGAAAAAATTAGTGCCGATATCGACGGGAAATATAGATCGACATTTGAAATTTCAATTCGGCTTTTAAGTGATGTTATTGATCGATACGAGGAAAGATTTTTGGTGTGTATTTAATTTCTATTTTATTTAAATATTTAGACTAATTTATCTCCGCTATTTTACAGATTGCTGTATAAACATCTTGGTAAAATGGTCAATATAACAATGTTTCTTTTAAATAGTGTACATGATGTTACAAAGGTAATTATTTATTAATTATTTCAAACTTATTTGTAGTTTACCTCTTGGCATTATCTGAAATGAATTTTTTTTAATTATCCAACGGTACCGCGGTATCGCGTATCGGTTGAAGATGTCTATGTAGTTTTATGTAATGTATTTTATTTTACTATTTAGGTAAACATGTATGTTGTTCTATTGACTATACTCCGATTAATGAGTGAAAGAAGTTATTTATTGTACGTGAAAAATACTCAGGACAATGTTCATGAATTTTTCTTGAATATTTTGAGCATTTTTCATTTAACAATAACAAAAAATTTGTTTAGTGATAGAATTCATGAATTGCATATGATTCAGAACAGGTTATTCAAAAAAAATTTAAAAAAAATAATTTTTAGTATTATTTTTGATTCAATGGTCTGTATTAGTGACGTAATGTTAACAAAACAATATGGAATACCATCGGTAATTATTATCATTTTTTAATTTTAAAATGTTTAATAATTTACGCAAAATTTTAATCACGATTTAGGAAATTTTCAAATTGATTAAATGATTTTAGGGTCGTTTTAAAAAAATTTAAAATAAGGTTCTGTGTAATTTTTAAGCAATTTTATTAAAATTCTTTTTAAACAGTTTTAGTGTAACATTTAAAAAAACTTTAAATAAGGTTTATGATGATTTTTTTAGTTTATTTTAAAAAAAAGGGTTTTATTAAGGAAAAGTGTCATTTTTTAAGAAAATTTTTAAACGTTGTTTTAACTGGGGTTCTTAAACTTAAAACTCCACCAACCCCTAAATCAACAATAAATTTTCACTGACCCCTTAAAAAGTCACTTGATGGCTAAAGGTTTATTAATATCAAAAGAAAGAGGCCAATTTGAGAGATTGAAATAGATTTTTGGATTCTCACTAAAAAAATTCGATTAAAAGTAATATGATAATGATGAGTAAACGTCGATTTTTCCCTGAGAATTTGAAATTGTATTTTTTATTAAATTTTATTAATGGTGGGATTTTTGAAATAATAATATAACAGTCGTCTAGGCTAGACTCTAGCTAATTTATTGATAAGATTTTTGTCTTTTACGAAATTTAGATGTGGAAATTATTTTTTACATGTGCACTCGAATTTGCAACACAACACTCCATTCAACTACATTTACTACCAGAATCTAAATCTTTGAGAATTATGTCGAGGTAAAAATCATACATCACTATAATTATAATTATATTAATTATAATTACAACCATGTAAAATACATTGTACAATAGAGCTATTCTAATTTAGACTTTCTATAATTTTTTTTGAAATTTAGAAAAAATATATATAGATAGTAATCTTCATTTAATTTGCTGCAGAATGATATTAATTTTTATATTTTCGTCCCAAAAAAGCCTTTTTCTGTTTGTCTAACATTTTTCATAGTAAAAAAATCGTAGTTCCCATGCATTTTGTATTATTTTAAGATATAACATAGATCATGTGACACTAATCATATTAATTACAAAACATCAATAAAAAATCGTAATTTTAGACACAGTTCACGGACAAACTTTTCGTTATTTTTAAAAAAATTATATAATTTCAAAAAAAGACATGAATTTATATGAACTGGGTCAAAATATTTTAAATGCTTCTAATCAAATATTTTTTAAGTACTATTGTAAACAAATAATTTTGATTGAGTTAATAATATTGAGAGTAAAACGAATTTAAAAATGATAAAATTTAATTCATTATTTTTGGCTAATTTGGGGTTTTGCCCATGAAAATATTCTTTTAAATTTAAATTTATGATAAGTTTTATGATTTTAAAATCCGTATTAGCGTATATACTTTTTAAATTCTCCAACTCGTTTGATTTTCAAAAAGAGGGACAACTGGGGTTTTTGACCCATAAGATGTGAGTTTGGGAAGTTGAAATTAAGTTTGCGAACACCACCGGAAAAAACTAATTGAAATATGGACTTTATAAAATTCTAAGACGGGTAGTTATTTAAATAAAGCTGAACACACAGACAGACACACACACAAACAAAAATCGCGTACCATATTATATAACTTAGCATATCATGTCAATAATATTTTAATAATTATTAATTAATAATTATTAATAATAATTATTGGTACACCAATTAATTTGTCAAAAAATTACAATTAATTAATTCTATTAATTTTTAGATACGATGATTATCGAATATCGATAGCGTACAAAATACGAAATATATGGAATAGTATCGGAACCCATAGGAAAGAATTGATCAAAGATATATTATACTTGGTCATAAAAGTGAGTATGATTCCGGTTCAAGGTATTTATACTTGTAAATTGATTAAAAATCCCAAGATGTAAGAAGTGCAGTTATTCCCATTATATTTGACTTGATGAATGAAGAATTTTCTCGAATTGTTCCAGAAAGCAATGCATTCAAAGGAAATTTTGAGGAAGTAATAATTTTTAAATAATGTCTGTAAAATAAACTGATATTTTTAATTTAGCTGGAATATAACATGTTTAATCATTTTCGAATTCTTATTTCTCAGGGTTTTGGTCAAGATGACTATATTCTAAATTTCGAAAAAATGTAAAATATTTTAAATTAATCCAAGGTTATTAATAGATTTAATTTATATTCTAACCAGTGGTTCTGAAACTGGGTGCATTTGAAATTTGACATTTTTATAAATAAACCTAAAATTCTAAACTTAAACAATTTAATTTTAATGGGTTTCTGCTTATAAAATGTTTAAATGGAGATTAGATCTTAGAGATGAAATTTTATATTTTTTTTCTGAGAATAAAATAAAATTTGTTAATTAATAATAAAGATGAAGCTATAAACGACTGGTAGCGTATATTTGATTATTAACAATGCTAATTTAGTATTATTGTAATTTATTATTATTTTATGATTATATTATTTAATCTTGAAATATATATTAAAAAATAGAATATCGACCTTATTCGAAAAAGCTGTTGGAAAAATTCGAGAAAAGGGTTTACAATTTATTGAACGTATCAAGACAATCTACACATTACTGGTTCAATTATATCAATCAATGAAATCCCAAGCAAAGTTTTCCATCATTTTGGCTCAATATGAATTATTGGTTATTATTTAAAAATTCCGTTAAATTTTAAATTAAAATGGCTAGCATCATAATTATACTAAAACTTTCGGTTCAAATAAGAGCTTTATTTACGTAAAACATTTTATTTATTTTACATTTTATTATTCTTCTTGATTAATAATGATAATAATGGTTGATTATTAATTACATAAAATGAAATTACCTTCAAATATAAGTTTAATGGAGTAAAAATTAAAATATTTTCATTTTTTTATTGTTTTAATGCAGTGGTTCCAGGTTCAAACAATGTACGGAGCTTCATTTCAAATTTTTCATTTTTTTGGACCCCAAGGGAAACATGAAATATAAAAAATGGATGAAAAAGAGGATTTTTTATTGAGGGTTGGTAAAATTTCATTTTTTTATTTTGAGTTTTGGATTAGAAAGTTGTTGCTCATATGATTTAGTAAAATCGGATTCTTCAAAATAATATTGTAGTTTTATTTTGGGGTTGGAAATTCAAACTTGGAATAAGAGGTTTTTTTCATAACATTTGGTAAAATCGTGTTTTTCAAAAAAATATTGAAAAAAGGGTTGATATAAGGTTATTTTTTATTTTGTGTTTTGATTAAGTGAATTTTTTCATTATTTTTCGTAAAATCAGATTTTTTGAAAAAATATCGCTAAAATTCAATTTTTCCCTGGTGGCATGAAATGGTATTTTTGATTAAATTTTATTAATTGTAAGATAAAAGTGGAGTTTTTGAAATAATGATGTAGCGGTTATCTACTATCTTTTCTCAATTATAAGCAGACCTCTGAAATACAAATTTTCAGTGAAATTTTCAACTAAATAAAATTTGAATATAAGC
>LWCA01000536.1:0-24408 GCA_001642005.1 Intoshia linei | reverse complement strand
GAAAATGAATTCTAAATTGTAATACTTATTATTTTAGCATGTTTCAATTTTTATATTTAGTTACTCAGAATTTCTGGAGGAAAATTACTGTCCATGGATAAATTCGAAGACCGACATTTTTAGAAATAAGTGCATATTTATGCATGACAATGCACCTTCACATGCATCGTTATTTACTAGAACCTTTCTTTTAGAAAATTGCATTAGCGGATAAAAATTGATGAATTGGCCCCCTAACAGTCCCGATTTAAACCCAATAGAAAATTACTGGAGCATGATAAAAATGTAATATATTGAAATTACTTTAATAATTATTCATATTAATCATTTAGAAAATTATATTTGGCTGGGACTCAATATAACTCCCTTGATGAACTTTGGAATGCTATTAAAAAAGTGTCTAAATCAATTATACCAGAACGTGTCAAGAGATTGACCGATTCTGTCGATGCTAGGCTCATTAAGGTGTTACAAGTTCATGGCAACTATATTAAATATTAGAACTAATTTTTAATNTTGATGACCTTTGGAATGCTATTAAAGAAGTGTCTAAATCAATTATACCAGAACGAGTCAAGAGATTGACCGATTCTGTCGATGCTAGGCTCATTAAGGTGTTACACGTTCATGGCAACTATATTATATATTAGAACTAATTTTTAAAGATAAATTCCACTTCATTCACCTATTTTCATTACATTTGCCTAATATTTTGACACACTTGTATTAACTAATATTTATATANATTAAGGTGTTACAAGTTCATGGCAACTATATTAAATATTAGAACTAATTTTTAATATAAATTCCACTTTATTCACCTATGTTCATTACATTTGCCTAATATTTTGAAACTTGTATTAACTAATATTTATATATATTCAATTATTTCAATTTTAATTGTATTAGATTTTTTTTGTTTGCATTTTAAATATTGTCGTAAACTATTGTGCACACTCCCCAAAAAAAATTTAAGAATTTAGTCCACTCCTTGGAACGAATTTTTTAATTTTTTAGATTTGCCTAATAAATTGAGACAGTGTGTAGTATATACTTAACCGGGGGGTCGCAGCTAGTGCTTGCAATTTCTCCAAAAAAAATGAGTATGATACATTTTATTATTTTTCTACTCGTTTTATCATTTCAAAAGTGCTCTTTTTAGTCTACTTTAATTATTTTATTATCGGTTTCTTCTTTAAATCTTCATAGTGATACTAAGATATCACTACAATCTCAGAAATTAGCGTCTTTGCTTTTCACCATCATTAAATCATTAGTCGATGAAATGGTTTATACTTTCTTTAAGGGGCCCGTAAAAAAAGTTTGCTTGACATAAGGGAGCCGTGTTAAGTTGAGAGACACTGAATCAGTAAATAATATAATATAATAAAATATGAATTTAATATACCTTGAAATACCTTTTTCATTAAATTATCTAAGGTGTTAATTTTAGTAGAATTTACTTCTAAATTATTAAGATACAACAATCTATTATAACAGAGTTTCTCAACATTTCAACTCTCCAGTCCTTCTATTAATAAAAAGTAATTCAACCCTACATATAAATTGTATATGTGTGTATATTATACAAGTTTCATACACCAAAAATACAGTCAGACCGCTTAATACCGCCATTTTAGTATTTCGATATATATATTTTGACTAAATTATACTTAATTGGTATATTGCAGATTTGCCATGATATAAGCTTAATATGGAAAATTATCCATAACATACTAATATAATACTGTAATTTAAAATTATTACGTGGAAAACATTCCACAAAGCATCTCTGAGATTTAAAATATGTTCCAATGCATTTATTAGTCCCATATCCACAACTTCGCACTTTGTATTTGTCTCCAAAACCACATTCAACATCACAGTTACTCCAATCATTCCATGGCCTCCAACCTGTATATATAATTTTATTAATAATTATATGTACATTGTACAATGTATCAAAAGGTAAGTGTGATCCTTACCTGTCAAATTTTTAGAGAAATGAAATATGGATATTCAAGAAGATGGACATATAAAAGATACCGTCCAATATAAATGGTCAAAGAAAAGGTAGAGAACGGTAGGGAGAGGAGATAGTAGGATACTTTTATTTTAAAAAACGAATTTTTCAAATTGAAGTTGATAGTTTTTAAAATGATATTTCATTTTGCTCGCTCTTCGTATACGACAATTATTATTAAATATGATGGCTTATCTGTTATGTAGTTTTCTACAAAAACAAACATATCTGGCTCGGCCCAAGTAGACAATACCTGTGGATTTAACGTTTAATTTTCCTTCAAATCTACGTATTGTTTCGGCAGCAAGTTCAAATAAACGTTGGCGTATACTATTCACACAGGTGTGTACATTACAATCTAAGAATATATTATTGAAAATTTATTAAACCGACAATATAATATATTATTTAAACACTGATTTATTAAAATTCCAATTAAAACTTTAAAAGTCCTCAAATGCTATTAACCCGTTAACCTTCACTTTAGCCCCTTAATTTTAAGTTCAAATCGTCATTTTTAGTATATCTTTATTTAAAATGTATTAATTAATATTACATCTCTTTCTAGTAGATTTTTTGACAGGACATGGTTTCCCCCAACCTTCTTCGCCTAACTAAATAATACATTCACTAATTATAATTATTGATTATTGTCAAACTTATCCGACTTAACGGCTTTTGAAAATATTATATGATATGACGAATATTGTTAGTGACAATTTTGGTGTAATTTTTTGAAAAAAATATATATTACATCAGTATTATAAATACAACTTCTCGTAGAAACTTGTTCTCCCGTTCCACAATTATGATCACAAGGAAGCCAGTCGTTCCAATTTTCAAATATACCTACCATATGTTTATTTTGATTATTTTAAATCCAAAGATATAATTATTTTGATTCATGCATCAAAAATAAATGCAAAAATTGCGTAATTACATAATTGACCTCTGCGTCATAAAAATATTCTACTGCTAATCCTACCACTATTTTTGGATTATACACCACATTGTGTATGTTATAAGTTATAACAATATATAATATTGCCAATAAAATCAAATAAAATAGTAAAATTGTATTCAATGTTTAATTTAAACTTTAAAACAAATTAACTGCCTACATTATGTATTCAACGTGGCCAGTTTTCAGTCAACATATAATTCATCGTTATTATTAAAATGTAAGTAAAAATAAAAAATAATCAAATTAATAATAATAAAATATCAAATTTAGTCCAGGGCCCAAAAATTAAAATTTTTTCTATCTCCCCTCCAAAAAAAGCTCCAGCGCCCCTAGGTGCTCGCTACCACCCACGTTAGGAATTATTGATATATACTAATATATTATAAATTATAAATTATAATACATTTTAGTACATGTAAATTATGATTACAAGAGTAATTAATAATATAATACACATAATGATTAATTGAACAATAATACATTATAATGACTTTTTCATTGTAAATTTTAATTCATAATTAGTTAATAAAATACCATTAACTAGACAGATAGTATCGTTACATGTTTTCCATTCATAACGTGTTCCAACACAATAATTACCCTTTTCGCTGCATGAGCGAGTTCTATTTTGTTTTCTATTTGTACCACATCTCGGGTAACAATCACCCCAAGTTTCCCAGTTTAACCAATATGGAAGTTCTGATTAAATATTTAGCATGCAAATGTATTTTATATACTTGTAGCACATTGACTGTCTGAATAGCCCTCATTGCACACACATATTGCATTTTTAGTAGATGCTCTAAAAATACAAATGAATGAATCAATTATGTAAACAGACATTTTCAATTGCGAGCCATTTTTGGTTATTTAGGGTAATTTTATCAAACATATTACCATGAATAACCTAAAATAATGGTAAATAGAATACTCATTTACTATGGCGAAAACATGCGTACGTCAATTGAAAATCTTTATAAATAAATTACACGCAAACACCATTTACACATAAAATTCCTTCGCACAATGCCTCATAGACTTGACAATCTGAGTAAGAATTTGACGGGTTATCTAATTATAATTAATTTTGAATATTTCAAGTTTTTATGACTAAACACCCACTTACCGGTATAACCGCTGTGACACATGCAATAATATGAATCTGTTCCAATCGATCCTATACATTTTCCATTATAGCCACACTTTTCTGCTCCAACAATTTGATTGGCATTGGGCCATATGCACGGGTCTCGAGGTAGTTTACATTGTAACCCCATAAATTGGGGTTGACAAATACATTTAAAGTTACCCTCTTCTGGTTTTATAACCTTAAGCAATATATAAATATATTATTTGAATATTATGAATATAATGTTAAACTATATTGAAAGGTTCACTATTGTGGCTTGATTAAAACTGGTTTTGCATTATTGTTTTAGTAAGATAGATAACATACAAAAAGATAATAAAAAGTAAGATTACTTGGCAGCTGATGGAATTGTTTTTAATACACGAATTTTGGTCTTTACACACATCGATTCGTGAACATTCTTCACTTTGTGAATTCCATTTATAGCCAAATTTACAGTCACATGTATAATCATAATTGTAGAATCCTCCATTGATAATTCTGCACACATTTCCCATGGATTGATAAATAAAATTACACGGATTTCTTTTACAAGGATCTGATTATAAAAAATTACATTAAAATTTGAAAAAAATACTTGGGCAAAGTTCTCCATTCAATTTTTTGATTAAACAGCCAGTATATGAATATATAATGGACTAAAAACAAATTTAATGGATTGTTTTGTAAATTCAACCAAATCCTCATTATTTGTCGTGATAAAAAATTTTATCATCCTATAAATAATTAAATTCCACTCAGTAAAAACAACAGGCCTTCCAAATACAAGAGATAATTCTCGATCACCAAGTGAGTTTGTTAGATATGTAACATCCAAATATTTTGGAAATCCATAAGCGAATATGTTGTATTTTCTATTAACGTAGTTCTCCATTATTACAGGGTTCCAAGTAGTTGGGTCAGTTGCACGCAAGACAATGAAAAAAAATTGTACTAAAATTTGTGAAATCATTGATAAATTAACGCTGTCTAATAATTTTTGTATAAATGTACGTAAAGTCAAATGATATTGCGTTCAGAAAAAATATATAGCAAATTAAAATAATATACAATTTGTATTTTACAAATTACAAAATTACAATTGAAATACAAACACAACATATGGGATTAAAGATACAATTTATATTTATTTTCCATTTGACATGTCCAATTCCGATTGAGAGAATAATTTGTTTCCATTGGGAAAATAATTTTTAGAATTAAATAACAGATATAGATTTTTTTCCAAAGTTTTCGAATTTCCATTTTGAATTTCGTTTGGAAAATGATTGGGAATTTCTGGTTGTATAGATTGATTTGTTTTTTCATAACGGTACCATTTATTGTCAAATTCTTTTTTGTCTTTTGATCGTAATTCTTCATCTACAAATCCTCTTTTACCACATTTTCTAGATTTGGCTCGTCTATTTTGAAACCATACCTAAACAAGATGTATATTTAAAAATAAATATTATAATAAATACATTGTTTACAATTACACATTTATCATTTTAAAATAATTTTATTTCCAATTTGGTTTGAAAAGATAAAAAATGCCTAACTTAACAATGAAGATATAAATTATTGCCTGAGGGTAATGTTACAGTTGGATTATTTGATTATATCAAAACACTGAACGTTCAAAGAACAGAAAATTTTACAAATAATTGTCATTAAACGTTAGATAATTATAATACAATACTAATCTCATAATTAGAAGGATTAAATTAACAAATACACAAATTAGTTACTTGTTCATTAGAAATTTTGCATTTATCAATATTAATAAAAATAAAGGATATTTTGTTTCCAAACCTTGCCGTTAGTTATTTTTAATGTCAAAATACAAATTATTGTACAAATTATTAAATTATTGTAGAAATACTACACGTTAAATATTATTGTTCATCAATTAATATAAAATCAAGATAAAAATTATTATTATTTAATTTTAATTAAAAAATAAGGTTAATAACGATGCATGAGGGCTCACGTTCAATTGTCTCCAATTTAAATTTTTTAAATCAAGGCAAAATGTTTTGTAATTACAGCATCGGCAAACAACTCTGTACTCCTCCTGGGAGCAACTTTATTAAATTCATGAACCAGACCGTAAAATTCTTGTAACGAAAGTAGTTCGGGCGCTTACCCGTGTCGGTTATTTTACTGGTAAAAATATAATTACATTTAATGGTAATAAATCAATTTTAATAAATAAGTCTTAATTTTCATAATATAAAAATTACATATTATGAACATATTTTATATTTGATATATCTAACTTACATATGGAAAATTTCAAATTATTTTTTTGAATATGATTATTAGGGCAAGTAAACGTTAATAAATTTAATTTTTCAAATGTTAATTAGCATGCAATTTCAAGCATGATGATACCAATATTATGCTTATGGGTTAAGTCATTTTTTCGTAGAAGTTAGAAGTTGTTTTTTATTGAAAATGTAAGGTACACGAGTGAATTAATAACGACTAAGTAAATTTGATAAATTTTCAAAACTGATCAGTTAGCCTTAACATAGAAAATGAGTGGGGTATATATAAAATGATATTATGATAATTAAGGGGATTGTAAACGGATTGATAGAACAAAAATTGAGAAATGCTGTATCGAAATGTATATTATGTCACTTGTATACTATGCCACTAGATTTTAATTAATTGGTGTATGAAAATAAAAAAAGTTACTCTACTACGTTTAAAAAAAAGGTACTGAAATAAAATGTAATCAGGTGGCTATGTGCCACTATTCACTATTTGTGGGAATTTTTAGGATGTATTTTTCATTATTCAGCTCTGGAATCAAAAATCATCTTTTTAATTCAGATGCATGTAAAATTAAAACATCTAAGAGAAAATGAAAAGTATTCCACTATAAAAAATTCAGAATAAAACAAATTTCCACTTTTACATACACCAAGACTCGATCTTTCTATTTCAATAAATGTAGAAAGAAGATTTAACCTCTAAAAAATGTAACTGAACAAAGGCCGTTAAAAAAACTAAAAACTTATATATCATTTACCTGGTAATTTTTTTTATTACAATAAATTCACCATTAACTCGTTTTAGTGTTGGTGTATTTATATAAATTCATATTGGATTAAATAAAATTAATTTAAATTTAGTTATTTATTCGTATTTATTAACTTATTTTCTATGAAATAACTATTTTAACAGGCTAACAAAATTCTAATTTTTAAAGCTTTTTTTTACGTTAAAATATTAATTTGTTAATATGAAAACTTTTTTCTGCAGGGTATATAAAAAAAATTAGACATTAGGTTATTAAAAAACTTGCCATAATGATTATAAAAAATTTCATACCTTCGTAAACAAATCACAATCGGATTATTGTTGGATAATACAATTAATAATTAATACATGACACACCAAAAGCTAATGCTTCCGGAGGATTAGTCGAATACTGTCAATTAAACAAACAAAATAATTAATCACTTATATTCTCTAGTAAATTCTTGTATTCTTATATAAAATAAAAATTGTCTGCCATAAATCATTGGTAATTCCGTTAAAAAAATTTACTCTATTCATGCATATAAATTTGTAATCAAAACTTTATGACACATTATAATAGATATATAAAATGTTGATAATTTCAATAAATCAACTACAAAAATTGAATTATAATTAGACACAATAGAAAAAAATACAATTAATAACGGCAACATATTAAAAACAAACAAAACACGGCCTCATTAACAATGAATAAACCATAACAAGACATTAATTGTATTGTCATGTTTAATTAAAATAATTAATTCATAAATTAAAGCTTACTCATTAATTATACTGATATATCTATTCACACCACACAATTAATAGTTCATTAAAAAAACAATGAATGTGACACAATTAATAAAATAAATAGCTTTAATAATTAAATTTACTTGAATTCGTGCTTCACTGAGATTCAAGTCGTTGGATAATCTTTCCCGGCAGGAAACATCCGGATAGGGAGACTGCTTGAAAGCATTTTCAAGGGAATGCAGCTGTATAGTTGAAAATGTTGTTCTAGCTCTACGTACTTTACGTCCATTGTCATCAAGTAAAACGTCTGAATTCAAATGTCCAGATTCCAATTCAGTGTTATTGTGTTTTGACAAAAGTTTATTAAATTGAAAATCCTTTTGAAATTTTTCCATCAATTTCTGTTTTTCATCATTTAACCAATCAAATTGTGGTACAGGCATTTGCATTAGCCCAGAATCAGAAGGAATGGATTCATTTAAACGTGGAGTAAAATTTGATAAAAAATTTGAAGAGTTCATTCTAAGTTGATTATTTAAAAAAATACCATTTTGGTTAAAGTGGAGTAATTTTTTCATTAGTTCTTGTTTTTGATAAATTTCCATTGATCTTAAAAATAACATTCGATCGTCTATTGATGGCTCAAAATTAGTTTGGTTTACAGAATTTGATGAAGGAAAAGAGAAATTTTGACCATGATTAGAGTTAATATGAGTTGGTAATTGAGACTTATTTTGCAACATTTTTTCGTACAATTGTTTGGAAAGTAAATTAGAAAAAAATTGAGGATCCGATAATTTATTGTATTTCTCCGTTTTTAAGTCATTGGCATTTTGATTTGATTTTACTTTTTTCAGTGGTATTTCCATGTCAGACATGCCGTGAGCTCGTTTATTAACATCTAATTTTCTATTATTTTTTGATTCTTTGCACTTATTTTCTAAAAATATTAATGAAAACCATATTAATTGGAGTTGGTAACTAAACTATGAAGTTAGTAAATGGTTCTAAAAAAGTTAGACCATGGTGTGATTAAAAGATTAAGACAATATTATAACTACCTATTTTCACATTTTTTCAGTACCAATCTGGATTGATTTTTGCAAGAAACATCCGAAAATGTCACTTTAAAGACAAAAACAATACATTTCATATACACTATATTCGAGTAAGAGAATTCTACATGTACTTCTCGTTCATTATTTGTTTCCAGTCTATCGACAGGCAAAAAATTTGAAAATCACGGATCAATTAAATGTTATTAAAATTCCATTTTTCTACTCAAAAATATCCTTATCTATCCATATCGATAATATAATGCGTTAAAAATAAAAATTGCAGACCACAATGACTCAAAAATAATATAAATTCAGTGTGCGTCTGTAAATTTTTGCACTTTACTAACAAAACTTTTACATTTAATATTTCAGATTAAAATGGCTCGAGACTAAATGGATGTCATGAGTATTAGTCAAATTTCAAAGTGCGTTAATTTTTTTTACTCAAAAACGAATTATCCTTTTAATGACGCCGATGTTTCATTGTTATATTTAAAATACCATTAGTGAATATTTATTTGCAAAGAAATTCTGAAACTTTGTCAAATTTTGTACCAGACTCAAATTAGTCCCAGATTTCGTTGAAGGAATTAGAATTTAAAATATATGGTAATTAACATATTTTATGTAAATATATTTACCTTGATTTTTAGAACAAAGAATGTTATGAATTGAAAATTTCTTCGGATTATTGTCAAATTGGCTAATAACTGGAGACATGCTATTGATTGAATCTTCAATTTTTGGTATATCCCTTTGAATGTGTGTTATATTAGCATCTTGAGAAATTGGTATAGACATTTTGGAGATTTTATGTTCTAAATTACAATGATAATAAATTATAATCTAAAAAATATTAAACAATTTGTTATAAATGATTTTCGCACATTAATCTTTTTCCAATTTCAAGGTACAACAAGTTAATATAATAACTGAACGATATTTAAAAAAAAGAATTACATAAAATTATAAAACAATTAGCACAGACAAAATTATCGAATGAAAATCTAAATCAACACAATTAGACATTAGTAGCACGCATTTTAATCAATTACCATAATTGTTATCAATTTTCATGTTTTGATAAAATATATAATTTGTAAAAATTAAACAGTTGTGGACAATGTAGAAATGAAATGTGAATATTTATGCATAACTATTTTTAATCAACACTGTGCTAAATGTTCTCATACTCTAAACTTTTGTTTACGACAATACATGGTTCTGTATAGCTCAAGAGACTAATTGCAAATTTAATTATAAATTAATTTCAACTTAATTAAAATTAATGGAAAATGAGCCATTTAATTTAAAATGCATTAACATTTTGTATAGTAAATGGTTGCCTAATATTTTTTATTGTATTTATAATTACATTATACAAAATTAATTTAAAATGCTGTACCAACATCAAGTTTGATGTAAATTTTGAGTTAAAATCGATATAAATAAATTATTGATACGGGCGTGGCTTTATTTTTATTAAATTATCGTTACTACATATATATCGATTTGGTACATCTAATTAAACCGTGAATTTAATGTTAAATTTCAATCAAATTTTTTTCTCATACTGTCAAATAAAACAATTTTCATATAAATTTGAAACAATTTTAAAATTTTGAAATTTAATACACTAAAAAATGAAACAACTACGATTTTGAAAAATTTAATTGATTTTTTATTGATTTTAAAATTTAAATGTAATTACCTCTTATGTATATATCTTCAATATTGAATATTTAGAAATTTTTATCCAAGATTGTAAAAGTTTAAAATAAATTGCAAACAAATTGAAAATATATATATTAGACAAATGTAATTGACAAATTATAAAACCTAATTTATTTTTAATAATAAAAATCAATAATTTAATCATAATTAAAAAATCTAGTATATCAAATACATTACAATGATCCAAATGATTGACGAGAATATTAGACGCCAATCTAATTAAACTAATTTTCAATATAATTAATTTTGGAGCTTTAATATTCATGCTTAAATGCTCTATTAGCGTAGATATAATTATAATGTAAAATTTTAACATAATTAAAATTGTATAAATGCATACAATTATATCGACGTAAATTGAGCCCTCTAAATATGTATTTAATGTTATACACATTATCTATTGTTCTATTTAGACTATTAAACTATTATATTTTTCGTTTTATTATGCATGGTATAAGGTTTGTTATTTTTTTGCGTTAATATATATTTTACATACGCATTTAAACTAACGCCTAATTAATTATTTATTTATTATATCCAATATTCATTTAATTAATTTATTCAGTTCAAAGGAAATGGGCCAAATTTTAATTTCAATTATCATATGAAGAAAAATACACAATATTAGAATATTATGATAGTGAAATCAATAAAAATTTTAAAATATCACAAAGAAAAGTATAAAATAACCGTTGGTACGGTTAATAAAATTCTAAAAGTTCGTAAAAAAATTTAAAAAATCAATGAACATCTTAAACTAAGTAAAAATAAGAAAAATAAATTAAAATTAAAAATAATTTGTTCATCTCTTTCTATATTGAACATTTTGTTCAAAAGTGATATTTTGGTGTTCATCTTTGGAGAATTTACTGTATTATGAAATTTTAACATAATTTATTTAATTCACTATATAATTATAATTTAAAATATTTTCTATTTGTTTTACTACAAATTTCGCTATGACTCATGAAAAATATCAAATTACCCACAGGTTGGAAACCATTGGTCTAATCTGTCTATAATGAATGTGAAAAAAATAACAATATTTATTTATTAACTGGTTAAAATATGATTTTAGCTATATTTATTTCGATTTATATATATATTTAAATTGTCATAATAATTAAAATTTCATTTTATGAACATATTTTTACCAAACTGTCTAAAGCAGGAATTCCCACACTTTATTCACGGTGGACGGGTAATAAATTATAAAAGTAACCGCGGACCATTAAATAAAGTGACCAGAAAAATACCTACTATCACTTTTAGTTTAATATCGAATAAATTTTAAGCCGAAAATTTTTATTCTTCTTCAACAATAAGTAGTTTTGGCTTTACATTTATCACCAAATAAATTAAAATTGATAGTACGTATTTTTTCTGGCCACTTTACATTAAAGCGAAATTACTAGGCAACGTTAAAAAAACTTTGATAAAAAAGTAATAACTTGACTTCTAATTCGTAAAAAATTTTTATTTGGATTTCGGCATTTGGGAAACGCTGATCTAAAGTGAATTTTTAGGTTATTTTTTTAATCAAACGCTTCAAGGGAAAATGTTAGATTATTATTAACCCTTTATTTAAAAGAGTTTTTGGATATTGTTATTATTTAATATTAATGATAATAAACCTACTGTACCGACTATTCATAATTCCGTCTCAAAATTATATTTTAAATATTTTCGTTTCCACTGGTGTCACTTTAAAGAATATCTTAAAATTTCTCCCCTTTAGGGTTTAGTAAAAAATTAATCTCAAAATTTGATTTTTTATAATTTTCAAAATTTTTTTGTGTGTACTATTATAGAAAAGGACCATAAAAGGGCGCAAAGACATTTACCTATAATTTAATCATTTTAATCAATTCAAAAGTAACAAAACTGTCTTGTCATACCGCCCAAAAATATAAATTATATTTTACACACGTATCGTGTTTATTGTATTGTATATATATATATATATATTTGTGTTGTGTTTGTGTTATTGTGTATATATTTTATTGTACGTGTATTATAACCTTTATATCAGCGGTTCTCAACAAACTTAAACAAACAGTTGGTACCCCTAAACTAAAAAAAAATAATTTAATACCCCATAATAGTTTCTATTTATTGTAACTGTGATACCATGTGAATTAAAAAAAATCAAATAAAATGTATTATAAAATTTTAAAAATATTTATAATTTATAAATCATAAAGTGTGAGTCATATGATGAGACGAACTGGTACCCCCATTTGAGAACCGCTCTTTATATAAATTGTAACGACTAGTCAAATTTTTACTTTACAATTACAATTTATCTAGGACAAGGTCGCGACACTTCTCGTCGTTGACATCATTTGCAATATGTCATCCCAGGAATCCGAAAAAGAAATAATTTGTAAATATATTAAATATAAATTATACAAGTAAGCCTTGGTTAATTCGGTTCATGAATCATTTAGTTATACCACATCAATAAAAGTTAAAACCCCATACGAATTAACCTAATGAATTTTAATATTTTTATATAATTAAGGATATATCGACACGAGCCGAACATATCATGCTCGATGACCTCTAAAAAAATTTCGCGACCATACATAATACCATATAACAATAAACACTCCTCCCACAGGTCTGAATTGGCAGTTTAAATTTGACGCACAAAATAATTATGTTTCTATAAAATATTCTCCATTACATTGAATTATTTTCTCCAACATTCCGGTAGCTTAATTATTAATTCCATTTTAAAAAAAAGTCAGGGTTTTATTTGCCAAAAAGTAATCTATCATTTATAATTCTTCAATTCAACTTGTTTTTGTCGTGGTAACGATTAGTCATGTATTTGAAAAGGTGGTCGTCTGATGAATCAAGAACTGGTGAATATAATGGGTGCTGTAATATTTAATGATTTAAGTCCTTAAGCAACTGACGAGTCTTTTTGGAAGTATATATATGATCTGGAATTGTCATGTTACAAAATTATTTTACCCTTAAGATAACACTTGCTTCATATCCCACCATATATTAAAGATTACCTCTTTTCCATGTATGACAGGGTTATCGGTATATGCGGGTGTTTGTTCAGGTGATAAGCATTATTTTTTAGTTTATTATTTCACACTTCATCTTTAGTGATAGTATATTTCAAAAATTATTCTTTCTTGAGATGATTTAATAAAGATAAACACATATAAATTGTATTTAATTTTTTCTGGTTAGGTAATAAGTGAGGAACCCATATCCTAGATTTATTAATTTTTTGTAAACGTTTTAATCAATTAAAGGCACTGGTGTTTGAATAGCTGGCAATATTGGCTAGATATTTATATTAGAATTGGAGATTTCTTCAATTGACATTTTTTGTTCAATAACAACAGTTGAAGGTCAACAAGAACGTTGGAGATCCATTAGGGCAGTGATAAGCAAACTTTAAAAAAATAGTGTTGCTGTTACGGGTAACCAAGTTTATTCGGTATCTTTGAAAAGTTGAAATTTTATATATTTACAATTTGAAATAATTAAATTCCGTCTGAAAACGGCCTGAGGTGTTAGGCAATGTGAAGATAAAGGTGCAGAGACGTTTCAGTGATACGTTTTCAACTTAGCGGCCGAGGCACCAATGAGAAAAGTAGCATTGTGGCTGAATTGGTGGAAAGGTTGTACACCCCTGGTATAGTCTCACTGAGTGGGACACTTTGCTCATCACTGCATTAGGGCCTAGTTTTAATATCGAAATCTTTTAAACCATTTTTTACTTTTTGTAAAGTTTAAAAGATTCTTATTGTACACAGCACATATATTTTCGGTAGCTACCACTCCACTCCACAAATACCCTTAAGATACTCATACAGTAAAATCTAACGTAAATGTTTCAAAATCATTAAACTATTTCGTCTAAATGTCCATTGAACAAATAGAATCCCATTTCAGAATATTTATTTTGTTGGACCCCAATGGAAACATGAAATATAAAACGTTGATTAAAAAAAAAAATTTTTTTCATCATAATATTTAGTAAAATCGTGTTTTTCAAAATAATATTGGAAAAAAAAAATATTTCCATTAAGCGTTGGTAATATTGTAGTTTTATCTTGTGGTTGGAATAAAAAGTTTTGCTCATAAAATTTGGTTAAATTGTGTTTTTCGAATAAATATTTAAGGAAAAACGGTATTTTTATCTTAAGGGTTGGTAAATTCTCCTATAAAGATAAACAAAAGTTGATCAAAATTTTTCTCAATCGGGAACCACTGTTTTAATGTATACATTAATTATAAAAAATTCCGTGATTAAAAATTAGCGAGCAATTATATTAAATAGTATATCCCAAAATGTTCATCAAAGAATTTTCAAAGTAAAAGTTTGACACAAATTTTTTTTAAATTTATAAAATAATGTCAAATTTCTTTGCGGAACACCAGTTAAGAATCCTTGCTCTGATATTTGCAATAATAAAAACATTAACTTACTTATTTAAATAATAGATTCTTATTAACGTTGTCTCTTTACGCATCATATTAAAATAACGTTTGAAACGTTGCTATAGAATGTACCCTTACATTATTTAGTGGGGCGTTTAGCAGGGAGACTGTTACTACTCACTACTTCTAATCTATTAATCAACTAAATAATTTAGTTCTACATATTTTAATTAACATTTGTTTTATGTAGATTGTAATTATATTTTTACTCTGGTTCCACCCATCATAGGATTGAATTCTGATTAATTTAAAATTAAAATTTAATTTTGGTCGCACTAATTAAAATATCTCGCGACTGGCTTTTATAACAATAACATTAACAATGCGCTGAAAGCTGAAAGCCAAAATCTACAAACAAAAAAATTAACCTGAATCATGAATCTTAAAACATTAATAAAGTAACAATTTATAAACTTAACAAACCAAATGTAAAAATAAAACATTAAAAAATACCTCTTTTCAATATAAAATAAATAAAATTAAATATAGATTAAATGTTGGTTTAGTAAATCAATTACAATTTATCGATTATATAATAATTTTCTATAATTTATACTCATTTGATAATTTTTACGTCAATGTATTTATTGAATGAAATGTTAATAAGTTTGTAATGTATTGATAAATTAAGGATATCCCTGTAATTAAACTGAACTAGTATTGGATTTGTATAATTTGATTTGTAATAATTAGATTTAAAAAATGTCCAAATTGATTTACTATAATTTGCAAATAATAAATGTAAATTTATATAAATTATTGTAATTATAATAAATTCAATTCCTCTCGAGTGATATTTAATTGAATTATGCGTTTGCTTATTTCATTGTAGCCTATGAATCCATTGAAGATTTTTGTAACTAATTTGGAATTCTCCATTCAGTACATGCTTGACATTTTTCTGTTACGTTCATCACACTCAACACTTGTACACTTAATTACCACATTCATATTTGACTTATCACTCAATGTCATTTAAATCAAGTTTATAATTAAACAACCGTTATCGATGAAAATAATTATACCTCAGCTGCAATTATTCGTTTTTAAATTGTGATTCTACGATATATTTTGAAATTACTTAATTTTTTTATTTTCCTTGGTCTGTTTAATGCTTGGTATGATTTCTAGTTTAATTGAATTAACACAATAACACAGGTTAATAAATGTTTAAATTAATGATAAACTATATTTAAATAATTTCTTTAACTTATTAAAGATTATCATGATTACCAGTGAACACTGAATAAGGGTTACTTGAAGGGGATAGATAAGTAAACTAAATTTTAAAAGTAAATTGTTTGGTATAAATTCAAATAAAATCTGCGATGTGAAATTGAACATTTAATTAACTTTATGCATTTTTACAAGAATAAAATATCTGAGAATTATATAAAACCACTAGGTTGACTGTTATGTACTATGTACAAACAGCACCTAGCTCTGCTGAGGGCACATTTTTATTCTACCAAAAAAATAAATTCATGGTGAAAATCTAACTTAAAAATCATTCTATTCACTGTTATAAATCCTTTAAAGGAGTGGTTCCCAAATTTGTTTCAGGATAAACCACTTCATATCAATTACTTTTTACTTTAAAGTGAATTATTCCATCTTAATTTTTTTGTTAACATTTAAAAATAAAGTAAAAACAGCCAATCCTAAAAATTGTCATAAATAGCATAAATTTTAAAAAAAATAAAATTATAAAAACCTATTTTGTCATTTTTAATGTGATGATATATATTCAGTACCAATTAAATAAATACTTAAAAACCAATTATGTATCAATAATTATATTTCTGGCCATTTTATTTTAATAAAATATTTCGTAAAAAAAATGTATGAAAACTAAAATACTTTTTTGACCGTGAAGGCCTCACTTATTCAGATTGAAATTTTTTGTGTGTGTTAACAAGATACAACTGTACCACCTGTAAATTTTTTGAAATTCTAGGGCTGTTTTCATTAAAAAAAGAAAGGTAATTTGGGGTTTTGGCCCTAAGGATATAATTTTTTTAAATTTAAATTTATGATTTTAAAATCTGCATCAGCGTATATATTTTTTTAAACTCTCCAACTCGTTTGATTTTCAAAAAGAAGGATAACTGGGGTTTTTGACCCGTAAGATGTAAAATTGGGAGGTTGAAATTTATCTTATTATACGTCCCGGAAAAAACTGTAATTGAATTGTGGTCTTTATAAAATTCTTATACGGTTAGTTATGTAAATAAAGCGTAACACGGACACACACAAACAAAAATCGCGTAGCATATTATATAAGTTAAAATGTATTTATTATCCTCAAAAAATAATTGTATTCCAGTCACATTAGAAGATTAATAATTACTATGTTTTTAATATTATACATAATACAATGTGAATAGAAAAAAATTGGTCATGATAGCACAAATTGTTGGAGCTTTTATACAGTACTTGTCCTATCCATTCAATCTTTTCTCATTTAAAATCATAACTTCATAAAAAAATTAAAGGATTTACGTGTCTGTCAGTTACCGTTTAATTAAAAAATCTTGGGACCAATTTTACGATCATTAACATTATCGCAAATGTCTACATAAGAAACTTACATATTCATGGTCAAAACCCTAAAATACCCTTTTTTAAATGAAGAATGTTCTAGAGCAGTTCTTCTCAAACTTTTTATGTTCGCGGTGCACTAAAAAATAAATATCAAAATAGAGGCACATGGTATAGTATATACATTTAATATATGTATATTTTTCAAAATGTGTAGTATCACAATCGTTCTCAAAGTTTTTTAATAAAGGTTCCGTCGAATGCAATAATTAATAATTTTTATTATAATCAAAATTTGAAAGATAATTATAATTACAGGAAAATATATGCACTTCAGAAATTTTAAATGATAGATCGTTAAAATAAATCAGATTCATCTGCCGGCATTAGTTCTCATTTTCAAAAACTATTTTTAATAAAAATAATATTGATATTATGATGCTTGTAATTTTCTGCTGATTATCATATAAAAAATGGCATTTTGCCATAAACAACTGCCATAGTTATAACAGTAATTTAATGAGTTTTAAGATTATAAGTAAATTATAATACAGTGGAATCCGCTTATAAGAGACGTCCGGACATAAGGGACAAAAAGCTAGGAACGGAATCAAACGCTTGTTTTGTATATAAATCACAGATGGATGGGACAGATAAGGGACAAAAATCCGCTTATAGTGGACAGTATATAACAGTATACAAAAGTGCGTTAAAATTTTACAGCCAAATAAATATTTTTATAATTGTGCGTTTCTATCATATATAACTTCGGGTCGATATTTCGCTGACCCTGAAAATTAGGCGGATGGCAGTTAAGAAAATTTTAAATGATCAAAATACTTAAGAAACAAGTCTACAAATTATGTTGTATTGAAAAAATAACTACAAATATTTAATATATTAATGTTTAAACCACGATATCAAACACTTAATACTTTGAACTCTTTGTATTATGCCTGTGACGTTTTTCTCGTGAACCACTACGTAAATATTTGTCATAATGTCGAGTTTTTAGTTTTTTATGTGATTTTGGTGAATCAATACACGAATCTGACTCGCTTGAATATTTGTGTTTTTTTATAGAGTCTCTTCTCTTTCTGTCATGAGGTGAATAATATCTTTGTCTTTTGTCATACTTACTGTGTCTCGAGTAATTTCGCTGAACTCTTTCTCTGTCATATTTGGAAGATTCATTATAACGGTAAGATTTTTTTCTCGGAGTGATTGATCGCTTTTTTCTAGAATGCACTTCCCCCGATGAAATGGAATCATTACTAGAAGAGTCTGAAGAACAATGTCTATGTTTCTGTCGATACCGTTTTCGGTCTCTTCGATTAGATGATTCTTTGTATTTTCGAATATTTCGATCTCTTCTGTGTAGATTTTTATCCTTTCTGTGTCTGTCTTCTTGATATTCTGAAGAATCACTAGATTCTTCAGAATATTCCACGTTTAATTTCTTTGGTAAACTAGGAAGCCGACGTCGTTTGGGGCTCTGATATTCCGAATATGTAATTTTGCTTTTACTGGGAGGACTGATTATATCTGACTTCTCAACATTCTTACGGTGCTTTTCCTTTATACAAACTTGATCATATCGAGGTGGCATGGGATCGCTGTTTTCAGGGCGTACATTGATAACAATATTTGATTTCTTTTTAGAGTTATTAACAAATCTTGCTGTAGATTCGCTTGATTCTTCAGAAGATGTAGAGCGTTTTCTATAAATACATTTAAAAAAATAAAATTGTAATATAAATTACCGTTTTATTTTTTCTTTGTCGTGAAGTTTTTGTTTGTTTTTTTCTATTCTGCGTCTAAAAATGTAAAATACAAAATATAAGTAAAAGTACATTTGATCTTTGGCATAATTGGTGTTATCTCTGTTAATTTTTCTAAATTAAATTAAATTAAAATTCAGTTGTGTAATTATTAATAATATAATCTGAATGTCAATTAGGCATCTGCCGTTAATATAATATCAATTCATAAAACATAACAAATATGATAATACAAGAAATATTTATAAATTTTGTGATATTAATATAAAAAAATTTATGGAACCTGAAAAAATAATTTGGCACCACCAAATTAAGAACCGATGACGTAGAGGTACACTGACATTCAGAAATTAAGATTTAAGACATAATTTTGAATCTTACGGTTCTATTTGTTTGTTAATTTGAGCTGCTGCTTCCTTATTACCAGCAATAATATTCAAAGAACTTCCATCAACAAAATTTTCTTTAATGTTCAAGGCTCGTTTCAATAAATCATTTTTGGTTAATTTATCACTTACCGTCCGAGTATCATGTCTAAATTTAATTTTATCTAATAATAAATTAATAGATGCAAAGTAATTATTATTAAAATAAAAAAATCACAAACAGATTTTATCACAAACAAATTTTAAATCAGAGTGAATATTTTTAAAGGAAAACTTCAATAAATTCGCATTTAAGGTTTGAGATAAAAAATCTGGCAAGTTAAATGAAACAGCTAATTTTGATATAACCCTCCCTAATACAACGTTTTTAAGAAAATTAAAAGAAATCAACCAAATTACTAGTGAATTAAGACTATGCCAATAGATTTTTGAAAAAATAATAAAATTAAATATTACGATTTAACGTGTCTTTGTTGACCATGTATTTTACTGTACAGTGAATCATCTTCCTCTAATAATTTTCTAAAACTAACTAATTTGGTTTGAATGTGATCCTCAGAATATCTAACAAATAAAATCAAATATAAAATAATGACAAGTACCCCTGTTCCTCCATCTGTTCTTCATATTCTAAACACTTTGATTCAATTTTTCGTTTTTTTTCATGAATTAAAATGTCCTTATTCGGTACTTTATACTGAACGTGGCTGTCTAAAGGCAAAACATTGTCATACATGCGAAATTCTTTAAGTTTGTCGCTCACACTAGAAAGATTGCGCGTAATATGTCCAGATGTTCCAGACTAAAAATCATCTTATATTTTAAATAATTTGAATTCAAAGAAACTGTACAATTCAAAAACTTTAAAATTAAATCAAGAAGCCACTTAAATTTAAACAATAAATATTACTCCGCGTGGTGTAGGTAATCCAATTCCATTGTACATTTTCAAGACTGTAGATTTAAAAAAAATTCAGCGAATAAACTTTATCAAATTATTTTTGTATTAATTTGTAGTCAAGATATGCGAAAAAATTATCAATTTATATTTATTTATAATTTTTATGTAATAGTTTCCATGAATACGTTCAATGTGAATATTTATTTGTCACTATACCAACATTAAGTCGTCATATCAATTCAATTTTAATTTGATAAAATAAATTAAAAATTAATGATTGCATTACAATTTGATATTGTTATTTGAAATTTTACTCAATTCATTTGTCATTCCTTAATAAAAGGTATTGTGCAGCATTGTGTTTCAATTGATCCATTTATTGATTAGTGCATTTTGATTCATTAAGTCACATTTAGACCTAGATTCACACATTCTGTTATAAAAACAATATTAAACCGTTAAAATTAACCATTCCAACTTAACCAATATACTTTTGTCGGTCAAAGAAAAACAGCGATTGTATGTCTGTTGGCAGGATACATTAGTATTTAATGATTGAAATGCTAATGTTCGATTTGAGTTAATATGAAAATTATGACCCAATTTACAAATGTAAATAAATGAAATTATTTTTTATTTGCGTTGTTAGTATTCTAACTAGTGGTAAACCTGCGTTAATTTACGAATATAAATAAATTCATCAATTGGATACATATTACACAATGTATCAAAGCAAGTGTGCTACTATTCCAAATCTCTTAAAATTGTGTATCGTATGTAGATATTAGATATACTTATTTAACTTGACCCAATTAAAAAAATAGGTCTAATTTTAAGCAAATTTACTCATGTTTTGAAAACTAAGTAAATGGGAAATATATTCCTACCAATTACAGGAAGACCATCAACAAGAACTACCTTCCATAATCAACGAAGAAGGGAACAAATATTGAGGCGACAAATTTTACACGCCCAAAGAAATTTACGGAGGCATTCGAATGAAAATCCTTCAAGTACTTTCCCGCAGTCATTGGAATTTTTTCATATGTATTTTAGATATTTACTACATTGCCAATGAAAAATACGAAGCTAAGTACAATAATAAAAATTTATTTCTGTTTGGAGAATTGTCATTGTTGGTAAATCTCAAAAATCTGACTACTATACACCTCAATGACAAAGCTCTTACCAAACTAGAAAAACCCATCAAAATAATCCAGAGTTTGATACACATTCGCAAAGATACTGTTAAATTGGTTAGTGAAGGTGAAATGTACAAATTAATTTTTAATTTTGACTCCGATGTACCCACCCTTGTCAATGTACACAAGCACGCTACAGAGAGTGTTACTAATGGAGAATTAAAGTAATGTTTGACAAGGTAAAATTATATACTTTTACTTTAGAGTGAAATGTACAAATTATGGAATATTACTGGAAAAGAAAAACTACGAAGTGGGAAATTGCTTAACCTATGAATCTGAACCAATTACTTTTGATTCTAATCATATCAAAAAACCTTCAGTAATATAGACTTTTGTGTTTTACATGTAACATTACATTACGTACTTTTATTTCTCAGAAACGTCGTGTACCACGTTTTATGGTACGGATGAACTACCCACTGTACCATTTTCGATATTTGGATTTAAATTCAATTTTAACCTTAGATATTTAACCGTGCAACTCAATTCGATTTTAATATATTTTTTGTCAGTCAAATTATGTTTAATTTCATAGGGAATTTATTGATAAAATTTTATCGATCTAAAGAAAATAAGTAAATTTTTACTTTATAATAAAATGTATTGGATAAACTAAATAGTGTGGTTATATTGCTGAAAATAATAATACAATTATTTATCTGATCGGTATTTTTAGTTTGACATTTTCAATGCAAATCGTTAGTTTATTATGAAAATATTTTGTTAATTTGATTGGAACTTTTTATATGTACCAGTAAAAATAAATTTAGAACAATTTTTCCAGAAAAATAGTGTATCCCATCATTGTTGAAATATCCAATAAAGACCAAAAAGGTATATTTTTTATTTTTATAAAAAATAAATGTAATATTTAGACAATGTTCAACACCATTTAGCCCTCATTACAGTTAATTTTATACGCAATACCTTCATGATACATTGTGTCCGACAAAAACAAGTTATTGGAAAATTTGTGTATTTTCTTAGCGATATATACGGGACAGAAAAAAACTCGGTAAGTTATTTGGGGTTATAGGTGTTAATTTCAGGTTCATGAACGATGACAATAAAATTGTTGATTTATGCAATACCTGATGTCAAAAATTTTTTGTATACTCATTGTGCAGAATTCAGTTCATCTTAGGCTTGAAACGATAAAAATCGTAAATAAAGTGAAAAAATTTTAATTATACAATGTAATTGGTACATTCTGGATTGAGTGAAAACATTTTTTCGATTGAATTTTGAAGACCCGGAAGTATAGGTGTATCATTTCAAATTAGTTGACATTTTAAACCAATTCTGGGTAATGCAGCAATATTATAATTGTAATATTCTAGGACGATGATACAAGTCAAGAATGTGTCATTTGTATGACAGAAAAACGTGACACTATAATTTTACCTTGCAGACATTTATGTTTATGCGAAGAATGTGCTGAAGCTATACGATACCAATCAATAACTTGTCCAATATGCCGCGAACCCTTCACAACGCTTATACGAATGGAAATTTTTCAAGAAAAATTAGATTCTCAAATTGTACAATAACAAATATTTGTCAATATTTATTTACCCACCAAATTAAACTTTTATTTTCTTTTTTTGTGTGCATCTTCAACTTTTAATGCTAAAATATCAAATTGAATTTTTTATAAAATTAAAATTACTTGGTGGTAAAGCTTGTTTCAATTTACTCACTTTGTCTGCCTCTTTCAAGATAAGAGTCAATAAATGTCGACTTGTTCGCAATTTAAACTTTGTGTTCTTTGGGTTTCTTTTAATTACACAAGCTATATGATTTAAAAATTACAAATACAGGAATGTAATATATATGTATTAAACCATTATAATGTTAACACTTAAAAAAAAAATAGGCAATGTTGTATAAACCATAGTCGATATATTTTAAACATATTAAAAATTTAAACCCTTCTACATATGAGTCAATGAAACAAATATAACATTAAAAGTAAGTTATAGATGGATAAGTTAGTATATCAGACAATCATAAATAATTAGATTATAACGACTTTCGTATTTAAACACGGTAAAAATCGAAATTAACTGTTATTTTACAAAATCTTCATATTAGTTTTACTCACAATTCATGCATATTCATTAATACAAAAATTTTTAATTTTAATAATAATTTTCATTAAAAATTTAACAATATAATGTTTGTACAGTATTCTCTCTATAACTCGCCATTCTTGAGATTTAGAAAAAGTTGGCGAGATAGAAAATTTAAAACTATAGAAACAACACATAAACCTTTAATTTAAAGTTTAAATTCTAATAAAATGTAAATTGTAAAATTTTAAAACTTTTACTTAAATTAATTTTAAAAAATTGGCTGTCATTACTTGTGTTAAATTCATTCAGAATAGATTCGAATCATAAACATTCATTCAAGAGGTGTCAA